>PVKB01001991.1:76991-333752 GCA_004027205.1 Ctenodactylus gundi
TGTGTGTGTGTGTGTGATTTATTACCTCGTTTCCTCATGGTTCCTTTGCAGTGAGTTGAAGCTCAGGTCTTATTGATGGACTCTGTCTCTATTCCACAGATTCTTTTATTAGAATATTTCTGCCTTAAGTGTTCCCTTGAGTTCACTGAGGTTTTAAAATTTATAACTGTTTTCAATTTATTTAGAAAATAATTTTGAAGGTATTCTCAATTTCCAGCTTTCTGTTGAGACCTTAATCTCCTCCACTCTTTGATGAATGAGGAACAATCTTCCAAGATAGGCTAACAAATATTTTGTATGTTATGCATGTAAACATACACATTTTCAATAAAGGCTTATATTTACATACTATTTAATATTAAAACTTATTGACAGTCCTTAGCAGCTAATTTAATGTGTAACTATTCTACTCACAAAATTAATAGGTCTCATATACATTCATTATATATCTAACTAAAATGAAGATTGACTTTTTGAAAAATTCTATTAATATCAATAGTATAACACAGACATTTAAATAATAGCAATCTGTATTGCTCATCTAGGCTAACTTGAACCACTAGAGGTTGTCCACTCTTATTAGGTCCACTCACTAACATATATATGTATCTATATTTATACTTGTGTCCTACTAGTTATATATTTATGTTAACCAAATATTGATATATACACCCAATCCCTACTTAACCTTTTAATTATGATCTAAACTACTAGTGGTGGTTTGTATACACATTACTTGGTAGCCCTACTATAGAAAGCTATTCATGGTACCATTATATTACTGATAATAATATAAACCAAAACATTACTAATTTATTATTGTATAAATAGTATACAGATAATACATCTCTACTAGGCTATCTATATAGTTGTAAGTTCTTGATACTGAACAATATGGGAAATTGGAGTAGGGAAAGAGTGGACTAAGATTAGGAGTTAGCTTTAAATATGAAGTAGAAAGCAGAGAAGTATTTATGTGATAGAGAAAAGTCTGGCAGTTCTCCTCCTACCCCAGTCAGAGAACAACAGATAGAGAAAGCACTATAAGCAAGACTCAGATGAGTTAGGGAGAGTTGTGAGTGAGATGGAGAGAGTGTAGCTACCAGGTGTACAGAAAGATTCATGAAATAGGGCTTAAAGAGTGAATCATAAGAGGAAGATATTCAGAAACTAAAAAATATAAAGACAGAAGGAGATGGAGGGGAAGGAGAGGAAAGGGCAGAAAGAAAAAAAGGAAGAAATGAAATTCTAAAACCTATTCATTTGCACAAAAAGAAACTTTAAAAAATCAGACAAAACAAAACACAGAATAATCAAATAAAAAATAAGCAGTTACTCCTTTGTATGTTTTTGGTTGCAACAGTTCCCCGGCACTGGATCTCTCAGTCTAGTAGAGTTCTACCCATCCACTGTTCCTGGGGAGTTGCCAATTAACTGTGTTGTTCTCAGACAGTCCTTGTGGCCTAGAGGGCACCCCCAACTCTCTTCCTTTAGTTCACCAGGCAACACTGGTTGATACTGAGTTCTCCATCGATACATAACTCTGCCTCTGCACTTCTCCGATTCTTCCTTCATCTGCATGCAATTTCCCATCACTAATGCCCTGAGCAAGCTAAGACCTCAGATATGGAGAACTGGGTGGAAAAGTAAACTCCTTATCGGTTTCTCACAATTTGCAGCCCTTGGCCACTGCAGGGTCCAATTTGTGTTTTCAGCACTGGCTGCAGGCCACTGGCTTTAGATGTGGGTGGGACTGATAGAATAAGGGGCTCACCCTCTGTTTCGCTCTATTGTTTCTCCTGCTGGTCGACTTTTCGAGCTTCTGCTTGTCTTGCTCAATTCCACAGCCCTCTCACATCTTCCACATGGGAGACAACAGCCAGCTTCACCACAGCACCAGGATGTATGGGTGAATAAGAGCCACAGAGCTGATCTCTTGTTCCCAGGCTCAGCTGAAAGTGTGCTGGAACATCTCTGCTGCTCCATGCTCAAACTTCTGTAGGGGTGAAAGGACCCTATTCAGGGCCTCTTCAGGTGGTGATTGCCCAACTTTGTTCTTACTTCTAAACCCTAGATTTAGTCCCAAGACACATTTGCCTCTGGTTATCTGCTTCCCTAGTTGATTTCTTTGGGTGTAGCCTTCCTGGAGTTCTTACTCTGATGCCATCTTAACTCCATACTCTCAATTTTTTTTCTTTTGAGACAGAGTCTTGCTCTGTAGTCCAGGTTGGTTCTGAACTCCCTATGTAGTCCATGCTGGCCTTGAACTACCTATGTAGTCCAAGCTGGTCTTGAACTCACAGAAATCCTCCTGCCCTCAGCCTCTTGAGTGCTGAAATTATAAGAATGTGCCACCATGTCTGGCATAAATACCAATTAAAAAGCAGAATTTGGGGGAAAATGTCACCTTTTCAATGAAACCTTTTCTAACTATTCTGTTTAAAACTCTCTAGAGTCCTTATCTAAATTACTTCTTTTTCCATTGGCTGTATCACCTAATATACTGTAATGCTTATGGGTTTTGCTCCTTATTTGTCTCTCTCCAAAAACATAAGCTCCCCGAAGGCAAGAATCTTGATGTATTTTTTCACTATTACATCCTTCATATCCAAAATGATGCCTAGTCCTCAACAAATATTTGCTGTAGAAATGGACTGATGCTTTTGGCAATTTGATGACCCTGTCTACAAATAATCAAATGCTATATCCAAAGTGCCAGAATTATAGTTAAATCATTTCCTTGGTATATTGAATATTTCAATGAATTTCATTAAAGATGGAAATACTAAACCACTAAAACATGTCTAAATCTTGAAATTTTCCTTTGGTGTTTGTTGCGGTTTGCATCTAGAGTTTCTCCCCAGAGCCTCATGTTTTTGGATATAGTGGGATACCTATGAAGCCACATGAGATGAGGTGTGGCTGGGTGGGGTAGATACCTGTGGTTTACCCTGAAGGACTGGAATATTGAGGATTGATCCTGAGGGGATGGATCACTGGGACAGGACCTGGAAGGGGATATGCTAGTTTCCTCTTCCTGCTTCACCTGGCTTTCTATCTGCAATGCTGTGAGCAGCTCCCCAGCCTCTGCCATTTTGCTTGCACCCTTGCTGGCTACCCATAAATGGACTGTGTGATGCCCTCTGAAACTGTGAGCAAAAATATATCTTTCCTTCCTTAAATTGTGGATGTTGGGTATTCAGTCACAGCAACAAGAAAGTAACCAAGACAGTGCTGCTACCAATAAAATAAAAAATTACTATGCAATAATTAAAAGATGATCTATTTCTCTCCTTTAAAAATAACTGATATTATTGAAATGGTCTAGAATGTATTGACAAAGAATGGTATTTATCATTAGTTTCCATTTTTCTTGGTTACAATCCTTAAGTGTTCTTTATATAGTATTCTGACAAATTGCCATAAAATGAAAGCCTAAGAATCTAAGCGTATGTGTGTTTGTGTGCTTGTGTGGGTGTCGGTGTGGGTGTGTCTTTATGAGGAATAATGGCCAAGTTCCTGAAGGTAAGCCCATTAACATATTCCATACTTGAATTACACATATTTTTCAAATTTTTCCCAATAACAATGATGAATTTATTCTGAAATATCTTCACTCTCTCTATTTCCTTGCTCTTTCTGTAAAATAGTAGAAGATGAAAGACACACTGGATGAGACTAGCACCACAGATGGTCACTACATGTGGTCAAACATTGCACATCTCAAGGAGTGCCATACACGTCACACTTGCAATGTTCAGTTTGGGTCTGCTCAGAACTAATCAACCTAGGCTGGAACTAAAACCAGTGATCTTGCCTCTAAGAGAAAAGAAAAACTCAAAAGCACAAGCTAGCTGATTCTGGACAATGAGATGTTCTCAATAAAATAAAATACTCAAAACACTAAAAGATGAAGAACATGTTAAGAGACACAATTACCCTAAAATGACTCTACAGGTCATAGTTCCCCATTCCTGAATTCTTGTTTAGTAGACAGTCTTTTTTTTAAAAAAATCATATATATATATATATATATATATATATATATATATATATATATAAAATTTCATACTACAATGATCTCATAGCACCCTCAAGTGGATCAGACTGACAATGTTTTCATTCTTGAAGAGAATGAAATGTTGATCTTTTCAAACAAAGACTATTGGAATGAATGAATATATAACCAGCCCTTATCAGAAAGTTTGTGGTTTAAATAACTCCTCTAACAATAAGGATAGATTTTTGGTTGATTAGCTATATTTTGCATTCATATCCCATATTGTTTCTTGAGTCACCTTCAATAAATTTTTGAACAGAACATAGCTAGCTACTTAATATGAAAATGAAACTATAAACTTCTTGTACCTTGTACTTAGGAATGAAACCAATCTACAGCCATACTACCCTGAATGTACTTGACCTTGTTCGTTCTCTGAAGGAATGAAATCAAGTGGCCCCAGTAGAGGGAAAAAAGGCTCAAAGCTATCTTCAGATACTAACGTAACAATAGCTATTTGCATTAGCTAGGATTCTCCAAATCACTTAATCAATAAGAAACATATATACATATATAATAGGAAAAATTGGCTCACATGATTATGGGAGTTTAGGGAGATTGAAAAGTTCTAAAGTCTGTCATCAGCAAGCTGAAGACCCAGGAAAGCTGGTAATGTAATTTAGTCTGAGTCCAAAGGCCTGATAATAGTAGCTGATGATGTTAGTCTCACTCTTAGAGTAAAAGAAGATAAAATGAGGTGTTCCGCTTTAAGCAGCAAGACAGGAAAAAAAAGTTAAGAATTCCTCCTTTCTATTCCTCCTATTCAGGCTCTCCATGGACCCACGATCCTAGCTTACACTGGGAAGGACAATCTACTTTATTGAGCTCACCAATCCAAGATTCAAATGCTAATTGTGTTTGAAATGTCCTCACAAGATCATCATTCAGCCAGCTTTCTGGGCATCTCCAAATCCAGCCAAGTTGACACATAAAATTATTATTGTGGTTTGAATTTGCAATGTCGCCCTCAAAGCCCCATGGATTTGGATGTCATAGACTATTTATGGAATCATGCACTATTAGGAGATAGAGGACTCATCTGGAGGGGAGGATTATGGGTACATGGTGGAAAAAAGGCATGTGGCAAATGATAGACTCCAGGCATGTAGATTGGATTACAGATTACAGGTATAGGGTGGATTATAGGTTATAGGCATGCGGTGGGGAATTAACCTGGAAGGGGTGGAACACTGAGACTGGACCTAGAATGGGGTGGATCTGTGGGACAGGACCTGGAAGAATATATGCTACTTCCTTTCTTCCTTCCAGAACTTCCCGTTTGCAACATTGTAAGGAGCTGCCTCCATCTCCACTTCCTGCTCTGTGCTTCCACCTTTGCCAGCCACCCATGATCTGTGACCTTATGAAACTGTGAGCTAAAACACACATTTCCTCCCCTAATTTGTACATGTCAGGTATTGAGTCACAGTGACAAAAGAATAACTAAAACTATTATAATATTTTTAAAACAAAGACAACCTTAAGGAAACAACGTGGTTTTATCTAACCCTCTAAACTGCATCACATGGTTGAAAGACTTCTAGATATATGGTTAGACAATATGGATTCTAAAGTTAGTGTCTGAACATCAGAAACATTTAGTAACCTTTCCATGCTTGCTTATTAATTCAAAAATGGCAGAACAAAAAGGGCAGAGGCTATTAGTAGGTGGATTCTTAATGTGACAATTAAAGCTATTGGTTTCAAACCATAAAATTTAGCCAAGTTGGCTTAAACAACCAAAAAGGTTTTTTCCCAAAAAAAGACTGGAGTAAAGGGGAGAATTCTAAAGAAGAACAAAGCTGAAGGACTGACAGCCCAACTTCAATGCTTACTATAAAGGTACAATCACTCACAAAAGATGACTTCCAGAACTGCTTCAAAAAGTAGTATGTATAGTGGGACAAATGTGTTCAAATATAAGGGGAGTATCTTGATGAAGATTAATGGAAATATGTCTTTTAATGTAATTATTGTAATTTAAGCCTTCACCATATAGTTTGATCACACCTATACAAAGACCTCTTAAAACTCAACAATAAGAAAAAAATTTAAATGGTCCAAATATCTAAACAGATAACATACTAAAGAAAATGTACTGACAGTAAATTATGAATATAAAAATATGTTGTACATTTTTCCTATTTCATTAGTATGATGTGCATATATACATGTATGCCAAGCAGATTTTATTTCTCTATAATATAATATTGATTGGTTTAATATCACTACATAGGTATTGTGAAACCTAAATTATAATATCTAAGTTATAGGATGTTGGGAAAGAGTGAGCATCACCCAAGCAAAACTTTGCTTTCTGGGGTGAGAATTAGTGCATTTCCATTTGTTTGGTGGATATTTGTAGCATATTAGGCATAACTGTGAACTTGCTATTGTATTTGCAGATTAAATATGGTTTAAAGAAATGTGGTTAGTTGTCAAGTTGACCAGAGGTAGATTATGACCATTAAACATGACGTGCCTACATACTATGGCAACATGATGTGCCAGCTCACCCTGGATATGAATGGCACCAACCAACAGGCTTATATCCTATGGAATTAAAGGAGAAAGAAGAAAATGATCCCCATTTGGAGAAGCTCCAGTCTTCACCATTGCCTTTTGACATCTGTCTCCAGTTTCTTCAGCCGTCCAATGCAGATTCATACCCCCAGAGACTCTCTAGTGAGCTTCCAAGCCTTAAACATTTGATTGAGGCTATATCCTTGACCTCTCTTGTGCTATGGCTACCAATTTCTCAGGATGAGCAGATCCTCTGGCTCTCCACTGAGCAAATAGCCATTAGGGACTCTCCTGCCTCTGATCCTGCAAACAAATGAGGGTGACTCTCCCAGCTCTGATTCTGTTCTTCTACCTATGAAATCTCCTTGCATAATTACAAATATATTTTCTGATGATGTTGTTCCTCTAGAGAACTCTGACATAGGATATACAAATTATAACAACGAGACTCTACTACACTGCAAAATGGCCAAAATCAAGAACACAGACAACACTTAATGGTGATGATGTAAAACAACAGAAATTTTCATTTGAATGGAAAATAGTGTAACCACTTTGTAATACAGCTTGATGCTTTCTCATACATTCTTTTATCATATGACACAGCAATTGTACTTCCCAGTACTTACCCAAAGAAGCTGAAAAGTTATATTTACACACACACACACACACACACACACACAAACTACACATAGATATTACAGCAGTTATATTCATAATTCCCCAAACTTGAAAGCAACTAAGATATTCTCAACAGGAGAGTAAATCTAGCCAGGCAACAGAGTATTACTCAATGCTAAAAACAAATGAGCCATTGAACCATGAACAGACATGTAGAAAACTTAAATACATATTATGAAGTAGTCATCCCCAAAACAGTATACATTGTATGATTCCAACTATATGATTATCCAGAACAGGGGAAATATTTTTAAAAAGCATGGTTGCCAGGTGATCTGGGAAATAAGGAAAGACAGCACTGTGGATTTTTAAGGATTTTTTACATGATACTCTAATGTTTAATATATGCTATTATACATCTATCCATAGTCCACCAAAGTGAACCCAAGCTAAACTACAGAGCAACATGATGTGCCAGCGTAGGTTCATTGGGGTGCCTTGCCTTCCCTGTCTTCCCAACATATTCACTTAATTACTCATATTGCCTAACCTGGAAAAGTTTCTTACAAAATATTTTCAAGGGTTTTTTTTTTTTAAGCAAGTGAAAAAGAAATAAGAATTTTATGTGCCCATCTTGAGGAGCTTCATGAATAAGCCTAGTTTCATCAAAATGGGAAGCAGAACTAGTTCTCCCACTTTCTCTCCTCACCTCTTGCAGTTCTGTGAAATATCCAGTGTCCGATCCCTTTAAAATCTTAGAGCATCTAACTCAGCAGAAAAATACGCTTGTAAATGTAAAGAGCTTTATCCTCAGCAGTGGGAGTGTTATTTAGGAAGTGAAGAACAAGGCCGTCATTAGCATCTGACTATCAGTTTACCTTCATTTAAGCCCAGCACTAAGCCAACATGGAAAACCCCAGTCTGGAGTCGGGGTGCACCTGCATAAAGTTCAGTTCTTCGTCGCTACTTTGCATACAGCAGGTATTTGATAAATACTAACCTTGGTGAATGCTACTCATCCTCTAATAGGGAAAAACTATGAAACTAGAACCGATACGCATATGCCTATACATTAAAGCTATTTTGGATTTATAAAATCTCTAAAGTCACTACCGGTAAATAGTGAACATACGCCAATGGCTTAATGTGAGTTATTTTGCTTTCTTTTGCCCGTTAGCCTACCAGGAAACCTTTCCAGTGCATTCGTTTTACTGCGGTCATACCAGAGACGTAGGTATTGATTTATCCTGCAAGTACTTTGGAGGAAAGATTTTTGAACTGGCACTTAAAAGAGTCTCCATAAATAAAAGAACGATTTATCTACCTTAGATTACAGCTTGGGCTACCTCGATCTAATGACGACATCACATACATTCTTTTTTAAAAGCGAGCTTCTCACAAACAGCACTCCAAATCTCTGTCAGGCCTTGGCTCGGGTTATGTCTAGTTCCTTCCTTCGGGCTTCCGTAGTCTCGTTCGGCTCCGCGAGACCAAGGCTGAGCTCCGCCTCCCCACCACTAGGGGCGGCTCCGGAACACTTCCGGGAGGCAACCTTGTAAGTGCTTGTGATGTGTGTTTCCGGCGGCCGCCAGGCTGCCTTCCAAGCTTCCCCGTCTGCGGCGGTAACGGAATGGGGACGTAACAGTCCACCGGCCGTCGAGCCCCGCGGTATTTAGTCATGGACCGGGACCTCCTGCGGCAGTCGCTGAATTGCCACGGGCAGTCGCTGCTCTCCCTGCTCCGGAGCGAGCAGCAGGACAATCCGCACTTCCGGAGCCTCCTGGGGTCGGCGGGCGAGCCTGCCCGGGGTCCGCCGCCCCAGCCGCACTTACAGGGCAGGTAATGGGACGGCGGTGCTGCAGCCAGACGGGGTAGGGGACACACCGCAGGCCCGCTGCCCGCCTCGGGCCGTGTCTAGAAGCCGCGGAGCCGCGGCGCGTGAGGACTGCCTCCTGTTTTCAGGGCGACTTGGAGGAGGGTAGGTGCACCAGATGTGTGTGCAATGCGGATCCTGGACTAAAGTTTCTGGCACTGTGAAGCCGAGGCTTGGATTCCTTAGCTCGAATCCCCCGAGTTTTCATATCCGAAAGCTGGAGGTGGCACTTTTTTAAGTTTCCCCATACACCCCCTCCACTCCCCACCTCCTTCCCTTCAGTTTGGGGAGTGAGTGAGCGCCTGGTTAAAACTTACTTCGAGGATGCCTGGCCTGGAGCTTGGAGCAGATTGAACGATGAGAGCCTTAAGCAGAAGTTTGGACCTAAAAGAGGCGTTACAAACTAATTGTCATAAATTTTGTTTCTTTTTAAGAAAAGAGAAAAGATTTGACAACATCGAAATACAAAAATTTATCTCCAAAAAAGCCGATCTGCTGTTTGCACTTTCCTGGAAATCAGAAGCACCTGCAACTTCTGAATTTCATGAAGATAATGAAGGTGAGTTTAAATCTTGAAATCTTTTTAAGATTGGCTGATCAGTGTTAACAGTATTTCAGGTGACGTGGAAGGCTAAAATGTTGTTAGTGATTTTAATTATTTTTTCAGACCATTATGCTGTTATGCCACCCTTAGAGCAGTTCATGGAGATACCCAGTATGGACCGGAGAGAGCTGTTTTTCCGAGATATTGAACGTGGCGATATAGTGATTGGAAGAATTAGCTCCATTCGGGAATTTGGTTTTTTCATGGTATTAATCTGTTTAGGAAGTGGCATCATGAGAGACATATCTCACTTAGAAATTACAGTAAGTTACTCATTTTTCACTTACCTGGGTTGCTTCTGATTTTGATAGTCATCTGGATGCAAAAATGTGTTTGTGCTGGGCGGATGGTGCAGACGTTAATCATAGTACTTAGGAGGCTGAGGCAGGAAGATCTTAAGTTCATGCCCACCATGGGCAGCTTAGCATATTACTTAGACCTTGTCTCAAAAAACAGCTAGGCTGGGTATGTAGCTCATTATAAAGACCCTGGACTTGTTCTCCAGTACCAATAAAATATTTAAATTTTTAAAAATAAATGTATGTGTCTGTATCCATATTGTTTAGGTGTACCTTGTGAGATAATTTTGTAAACCAACGAAGTATTAATTACTGGAAAACATGACTTTTCTTTAAAAAATTGTTAGCTTCTTCCTTTCTGTTTTGGGTGGTTTGTTGTACTCTGCAAGGCCAGTTTCCTTCTGTACACTCTCTGAGAGATGTTAGTGTAGAGGGCAAGGTCATCTGGGGTTCTGAGCTTATCTTCTAGTAGAACATATTGTAATTAATATTTGCACTAGACACTTAAATACAGGTAACTCAGAAAAATTACTAACGCTTACGTATTTCCAGTTGTTAAATGTAAGTTTTTCCCTTTATGATACCTTGCCCAAGGTGAAAAGTTCTGCATTTGAAATGACATGTCATTTTAAAAGGTTTATTATTTTCTGTCTCTATAAGCAGATGAGAAGGAAGAAAAGTGAACTTTGGAGAACTCTCATTTTAGTTTTGTTGAACTTTTTGTATCTTCCAAACACATTTTATTTTCATTTTCTTGTTTTATAATCTAAATTTGGTTCTTAAAAATAGTGAAAAGTTTCATGAGATTTTAGTTTTTTAACTGAACTGGAAAAACAAATTTTTCCATGTTTGGACACAAAAATTATGTGCAACTAAGATCCTTATTTAGTTTTGTTGAACCAATGTGTCCACTGGCAGATAAACGGGTGAAGAACGTAAGTACACAATGAAGTAACAGTCAACTATGAAAAAAAAAGAATCAAATGCTGTCATTCATAGCAAAGTGAATGGAACTAGAGGATACTGTTATTAATAAGTACAGGAAGCCAGAGACAGACAAATACCACATACTCTCATTCACATATGAAAGCTAAAACACTGATCCCATAGAAAGCATAAACGGTAAGTAGAGGCCAGGAGCATTGGGAGATGATGGGTACCACAATACAGTTAAGAGAAGAAATAAGTTTTAGTAATCTATAACACAGTAAGTCATGTATAGTTAATAATAACCTAATGTATATATTTATGAATT
This sequence comes from Ctenodactylus gundi, assembly GCA_004027205.1. Classification (NCBI taxonomy): domain Eukaryota; kingdom Metazoa; phylum Chordata; class Mammalia; order Rodentia; family Ctenodactylidae; genus Ctenodactylus; species Ctenodactylus gundi. The sequence goes on from PVKB01001991.1 coordinate 88,227, forward strand.
ACTCAAAAATGGGATTGGAGGCTCCAAGCAAAAGAAATGACAAGGAAATGGAAACTCTGATTATCCTAGCTTGATAAGTTATGTATGGTATACATGTATTGAATTAACATACTGTGCCCTATATATAAATTTTTATGTGTCTCTTATTTGGAAAAAAGTAGTAGGCTTTTGTAAGTTGGGTGGTTGTTAATGTTCATGTTGATTATTAGCTGTTCAGAAAAGCTAAGAGAAAAGAAGATATTGTTCTCAGTAAAGTGAAAATGGCAGGTATTTTCAAATATTTCTCATTGCAGGCTCTTTGTCCCTTAAGAGATGTGCCTTCTCACAGTAACCATGGGGATCCTTTATCATATTATCAAACTGGTGACATCATTAGAGGTGATCCATTTCATTATACTAAAACATCCTAATTATGTGTTTACTATTTTAAAAATACCTACTGCATGTAGTGTTAGCAAAGTTTTGTGTATTTTTATGTTTATTTTTTCCTATTAGCTTAATTCTTTTTTCTTTTTTTTAAGCTGGAATCAAGGATATTGACAGATACCATGAAAAGCTCGCAGTATCTTTGTATAGCTCATCTCTGCCTCCACACCTATCTGCTGTTAAACTCGGTGTAATTACCTCTGAAGAGCTTCCTTTGCACTACAGGTATTATGCAAACTATCTCAGCAACAGAGTTGCAGATTTCTTGGATTAAAATAGCAAATTTCATCAAACACCTGGCAACACAGAATTTTAATTTCTTCTATTATAAAATGTATTTTTATTTTTGTAATCTTTAAATTGCTTCAGATTTGGTAGAAAGAACCATGTCATGGTAGTGTAACACCTTGACATACAGAACTAGCTTGTGTTTATAAGCCTCATAGAATAATGTTACTTCCTTAATAGAAATGGTATGTGTTAATAATCAGTCATTCTTGTATTTTTGTGCTTGTAATTTACTTTTTCCCCCAAGGAGGAGTGTGGAACTGAATAGTAATTCTTTGGAGTCATATGAAAATATCATGGAGAGTTCCCTTGGATTTGTTAATCCAGGAGTAGTTGAATTCCTCCTGGAGAAACTAGGAATAGATGAATCTAATCCACCATCTTTAATGAGAGGCCTGCAGAGGTATAGTATATCCGTGTTGTTCTCTTCAGTGAGAGAAGCCAAACTCACAAATACATGCCTACCTGACCACCCTGAGCCAAGCGAAAAGAACATGCCAAAGGCTGGGAGAATTATGAGATCCCACCTTTTGGACTGGAGTTTGTTAATGACCGTATAGATGTGTATCCTGTGACCAAAAAAGGATCAGAAACTTTTTCTAAGAATTGTATGTCTGAAGCCAGGCATGGTTGTGCACGCTTGTAATCTTAGCACTTGGGAGGCTGAGACAGGAGGATCACTGTGAATTCAAGGCTAGCCTGGGGTACAAAGTGAGTTCAGAACCAACCTGAAATATAGAGGGAGGCACTATCTCAAAAAAAAAAAAAAGCCTGTGCTTAAGAAAAACACTGTATAACAACAACAATAACTAGTAATGATCACTTTTGACAGTTCAGCGATTGTTGCTGTATAAATGAACTACAAAGTACTTGCATGTCTGTCAGGCAGGGTGAAGTACAGTTGAAAAAAAAGTACTTACTGCTTGATTTTTGTTTTCTTAAATAGCAAAAATTTCTCTGAAGATGATTTTGCTTCTTCATTAAGAAAGAAACAGTCTGCATCTTGGGCTTTAAAATGGTATGAATACTGTTTTGTTTTGGTAGAAGGCTGAGGCAGGAGAATCACAGGTTCGAGCCCAACATAGGTAGCTTAGCAAATTAGTGAGGCCCTATCTCACAAATAAAAATAGGCCAGGGATACAGCTTCATGTGAAAACCCTGGGCTTGATTCCTAGTACCACTAAATCGAATAATCAGGGCTGGAGGAATGGCTCAGTGGTTAAAGCACTTGCCTAGCAAGTCCTAAGATAAGTACTCTACTTTGATTCCCCAGCACACGTAAGCTAGGCAATCCCAGCACTAGGGAGGCTGTGACAGGAGGATTGCCATGAGCCCAAGGCCAGCCTGGGCTCCATAGTGAGTTCAGGACCAGCCTGGGCTCCAGAGCAACACCCTGCCTCCAAATAAACAAAAACAATATCTCATCTAAAAGATTACAGTAAGCCAAACATTCTTACATCATCATTAAGGCCTGAATTAGTTTATAAATGAATTAAAATATTTTGACACTTGTTTTTGTAAATAGGTATTACATTGGTCTTACATTGTAAACTTAATAGACTTAACCTTTATTCAGCATTTTCAGTTTTTTTGAAAAGGAATCATATTATTACCTGGGTTTCATAAACATTGGTTATGAAAATGTCCAAAGACAATTGTTCTTAGGTGTTTTGAAAACTAAGAAAGGCCAAAAACTTATTCACACCAACATTACCTAGATACTTTGTGAAATGTTTGTGATGGCTTTCCAAACATATTTTTTAGTGTGAAGATTGGAGTTGATTATTTTAAGGTTGGACGACATGTGGATGCTATGAATGAATACAATAAAGCCCTAGAAATAGACAGACAAAACGTGGAAGCTTTGGTAGCTCGTGGAGCATTGTAAGTGAATTGAAAATTTTAAGGGATGTTTGCACAGTAAATGTAAAAAAATTGATAGCTCACAAGACTAAATTTTTCTAATTTTATTTAATGTATCTAGATACGCAACCAAAGGAAGTCTGAACAAAGCAATAGAAGATTTTGAACTTGCATTAGAAAACTGTCCAACCCACAGAAATGCGAGAAAGTACCTCTGCCAGACACTGGTAGAAAGAGGAGGACAGTAAGTGTCAGATTTTAATAGCTTAGGTCTCGTATTCAACCAACTACTATAAAATCAAGAGCTTTATAAGAAGAGGTATGATCTGTAGCTCACTCAATTCAGAGTACTTCATTTTTGGTTTGGTTGAAAATATTTTTAAAATAGAATACTTTATAAATCTCATCCCTTTTTTCTACCATATGACTACAGTTTATTTTATAACTAAAGATACTTTTGTATTCTACGTTCTTTGCTCTGAATATCTCTTCTCATTACATAGAAATATAAATGGAAAAGCCTAAGGGATTAGGTAAGTCGTCTTTTTCTAGGACATACACAAAATTTTATTCTGAGACTGAGGAATGTAACTACTAATTCATCCTATTACTATTGTATGATGTCAGAAATGTAAGTTGAGTTTATTGTGAATAGGATTTTGCCAATTTATGACCCTACTGTGTCCCGTAAAACCCACAGATTCAAAAGAAGAACACTGAAAAATTGTCTGGCATAGTGGTTCATCAGAAATACTTAATGATAGACACATTTATTTTGAAAAAATTTACTTCATATAATTTGATAATAGCCTGCTTTAATAATTAAAAACCAGGGCTAGGAGAATGGTACAGTGGTTAATGTACTTGCCTGGCAAGCTCGAGACCCCAGGTTCAGTTCCACACCGCCACAGAAACCACTGCATGAAGTGATGCACAGCTGTAATCTCAGCATTCAGGAGGCTGAGGCAGGAGGATTGGTGTGTGAGATTGAGGCCAGCCAGGCTACATATTGAGATCAGTAACATCCTGTACTACAGGACTATACCTTATCTCAAAATAAAAATAAAAGCCAGTTTATAACTTACAGCATGTTTCTGCTATTTTTAAAAAAGATGCATCTGTTTTCTATTTCATGAATTTTACTAATAATTGCTTTTTAGATAATTTCAGTTTGAATCATTATAAATTCCAAATTAATGAGATTTTTGCATGACTTCAACTTACATGAAATTCTCCTTGATGATTAGAGCAGCTTTGGACTTTCTGACTAGGTGGATAGCTGAGACCTAGTTACCAACCATGTTCTGGTGTCAGTTATCTGAGCATGTGGCAGCATCAACCAGTTATCCATGCCAGAAGTATTGGTGATGTCTGAGTTGTCCCTTGCATCCCCACCTCCATTCTGTCGACAAAACTAATCCCATTGTTTGCTTTACAGTAGTTATTTTTTCTTCCATGAATTTTGTAAAGTCCTCTCACTCCTCCACATGTAAACTTTTCTAATTTTAACTTTTCACATCTTAGACTTGTCAGCTTTATCTAGTGATTATTTTATCTACAGACTCGTTATTTGTGGATAGGTTTGGTAGGAGGGATAGTCTGGGTATTTCAAAAGAACTTTAGCAGTGTATTTTCTCAAAAAAATTACCTGTAGCAAGGAAAACTTTCCATACACCATTAGGAAAAAGCAACCTACATAATTATATGCTAAAGGATCATAACTATATTTGTAGATAACAGTTTATCATGTGTCTTACTATATTCTACAAAAATGTGCCAATATTTAGTTGCCAGTAATGGATTTTCATTTGTTTTATGTGATCTTTACCAAATACATTACAGTAAGAAGCACATGACTTAGGTATTGTTAATTTTAGGAAATAATTTGCTAATCATGTCTTTTTCCTAATAAATTCTGTCATGGAAGCTTCTGAGCTCTGTGTGTTTGGATGTTTTGGTTTTACAAAAGTGCTGAAATCTTCCCTTTCAACTTAGGTTAGAAGAAGAAGAAAAACTTTTAAATGCTGAAGGTTACTATAAGAAAGCTTTGGCTTTGGATGAGACTTTTAAAGATGCAGAGGAAGCTTTGCAGAAACTTCATCAATATATGCAGGTGATTCTTTATTTCCTCTTAGAAAGTTAATGATTTTTAATATCAGTGCTAAAACATAATTTTCTTCTAGGGAAGACTGTTCTAGATTGCCTGATTGAGGCATTTTTAAAGTGTCTTTCGAATTGTAGCTTTCCCAGTTGAATTTGACGTTATTTCATAGTGTCTCTTCTTTTATGTTTATGTGCAAAAATTAGAATAGCCTTGTAGGGGAATTCCTATTGCTTAAATTCAATATGCAGTTTTGAGAACTGTCCTGGTAGTGGCGTGCCTTGTGGTCATAATAGTATCAGTATTGCTGCTATAACTGAGCTAATTTAAAAGGCTTTGTGAGACATGTTTATTCTGTCTTTTCCTGTAATACTGATGATGATGTTTTCTCATGCATTTTCTTCTGAATTGGACCATTGCTGCTGTTTCTGTGACATCTGGTGCTGCTCATCCCCATCCACAAACTGGAAAATGATTTCTTATGTAATCATGCATCCAACTGGGCTGTGCTATTTTTAAAATGGTTTGTATTTGACCATGGTGTTTCTCCTCTCAATTCACCTTAATGGAATGTGTTTATTTGAATTTTATTTGTAAATTTTTGTCCTGTTTACATTTTTCAACTTTTTAAAATAATTTTTTGTGTCTTATTTTTTAACTTTCTTGCACCCTGGGTCATTGGTACCACTGCAATGGCTTCCCCTTTTCTCATGGGCTACCAACTGCAATATGGTCGTCAATACCGTTCTGGCCATTCCAATGATTAATGCCAAACATCTGTGTGATTAATTATTTTATGGTGAAAACATTGCTTTCTTACTGCTGGTTCTGTGGTGATTTGGTCATATTAAATTGGGTTTCTGGTGGGGGGTGGTCTTACATACTGGATTGTATATATCCTATTTTTAATGTGGTTTTTTTCGATATCTGGGTTCTAAAAGAAATCTTTGGAATTAAGAGAAAAACAAGCTGAAAAGGAAGAAAAGCAGAAAACAAAGAAAATAGAAACAAGTGCAGAAAAGTTGCGTAAGCTCTTAAAAGAGGAGAAAAGGTAAACTATGAAATTCAGTATTTTTAACATAAGCACTACTGAGTTGACTCCAAAGTGCCATATGGAAGTAAAGTAAGTAAAAGTATTTTCAAGTGATAATATCTGCCAAGAATTCTCAGCAAATGTGTGTTCCTCCCAATTCTCTATAAAAGAAATTAAGCAATGTGGAATCTGAGGCTAGAATTCTAGAGAAAAAAACCTTAGAATTAAAATATAGAATAAGTAACTTTAATTATCTTTATGATAAGGAGAAATGTTTTAGAACAGTAGGCTAGAGCCATGGTTATCTTATGAGGTAGTTTTATTCCTCAGAGCATATCCAGCAATATCTGGAGATAGTTTGATTGTCATTACTGGTGGGATGCTACTAGCATGTAGGGCGTAGAGGTGCAGGATGCAGCTAAGTGCTGCGCTGTGCACAGAACAGCACCACCCAGTCCTCAACAGAGAACTAAATTTGGCCCAATATGTCCGTGCTGCTGAGATAGAGAAAAAGTGAAAATACGGGTAGCCGGATATAAAATTTCATTTCTGTCATGTGGATTTCCAAGGCAGTCTCAGAAATGTCACTGTGTCTTTCAGAGATAATGTATTTGCTTATAATGACACCCTCCTCTATACGTATTTTTCCCAAAAGTCATGCTTGATGAGAAAATTGTGTCTTGTAGTAACTGAGATCGTTATTATATCATTTATATGTTATTCATCCTGTGAGTTACAACTAGTAGGAAATCTTTAGAAAAAATACAAAGTAGCATCCATGTCTTTATGGATAATTTAGTAACATTTTTGTATTTGGCGCATCTTATGCTCCTTAACTACAATTTTTTTTTTTTTAGGCTAAAGAAGAAAAGAAGAAAATCATCATCTTCCTCTTCAAGTGTTTCTTCTGGTGATGAATCGGTTTCTTCTTCCTCATCCTCTTCCTCCTCCTCCTCTGGTCACAAAAGGCATAAGAAACATAAGAGAACTCGATCTGAGGTGTCTCGCTCTTCCAGAAGGCACTCATCTAGGGCTTCCTCGGGCCAGGCAGATCAGAGTAAGAGAGATGAGTGCTACCCCGTCCCAGCGAACCCTTCAGCGTCCTTTCTTAACCAAAAACAAGAAGTGGAAAAACTGCTGGAAAAGCAGGATAGGTTACCATACCAAAAGACACAGCTAAAAGAGAAAGGTAGATGTCCTCTTCCTTCATCTGCAGGTGAACTACTGGATGATTCTGGAGGTAGGTCTGAAGAGCCAAGAGATTTTTACAATAGCTATAAATCCCAGGCAGGGAGTAGCAAAACAGAAAAGCCATATAAGTCAGAAAGACATTTTTCCAGTAGAAGAAATTCTTCAGATTCCTTCTGTAGGAACTCAGAGGACAAGGCAAAAATGCACGGTTATAGGAGATTTGAAAAGGACCTAGAAGGAAGAAGGGAGCATTATAGGAAATGGGAGCCGGGGTCTGGGAAGTATTCCACCTCACCAGGAAGTTCAGACTACTCTTGGAAATCAGGTGAAAAACACAAAAAATACACTTATTCTGGACCACGTGATTTCAGTAGACATGAGCAGAGATATCAGTTAAATACAAATCAAGGAGAAAATGAAAGAGAGGACAGTTGTAGGGAGGATAACAAGACTCAGGTTTCAGAAGAGGATGGGCTACGTAGCAAAGAGCAGTCAGAAAGCAAAGTCAAGAAAAATTTACCTCAAAACTTACTCAATATATTTAATCAGATAGCTGAATTTGAGAAAGAAAAAGGAAGTAAGCCAAAAAACTAATATGCCAAGAAAATTTGCACAATTATACTAAATCCTGCTAACAAAAAGTTTTAGCATATTTTAGTTGTAAATGTCCGATGCAGAACTAGCTGCTTATAAAATTATTTGTAGAAATTACAGAAAGCTTTTCTCAAACTTTGCTTCATTGTAGTCGCAGGTTGAGTTTTAGGCTATTGATGGGTATGCTTATGTACGGTGTGTTTCTTATAATGATGATTCATATGTCTTCACTAAAGGGAATTCTCTGAAAGCATTGCTTTTTTATTGTCTTATAGTATATGAGAATTCCTGGGTCCATCTCATCTTGATGTTTGAGAGAAAATTAAATTTGTTTATTAAATGCTTAGATCATTTCATTAAAAGTTATTGTTCTGTGTTTAAGCTCTCAGATTTTGAAAGAGATCATGTTTGAATGTTTCTTAAGTGCTACCTTATCATTAGTTTGAGGGTTAACATTTTTATCATTTTACTTTAAAATGATAGATTATGTCCTCAGTTTACTTCTAAAGTCCAATTTAATTAAAATTGGTCCTAGGCTTTTACCTAGTTTAACTAATACCTAGAAATATAACCATGAAAGTTTATTAGGAACTTAATTGGGCTTATTTCTCCATTATTACTTTTATTCATTCTTAGCATTGTGGCCATAAGAAACTTTTTAACTTAATTTTATTGGTAAGATCCCTTAGAGACTATATTCTAGGCAAGTGTAGATCAGAATAGGAGGTGATACTTGTAGCAAAAAATAGCAGTGGCAGAGAAGCATACTGTAAATCTGGTTTTTATTTGGGGAAAGAAAATTGGGAAACTCCTAGTATTGCAAATACTCAATCAGGAAGTCAGTAAAATGTTAGAAATAGCCTGTGGCTGGCCTGTGTTCTTACTTTTCTTCTTGGTACCTCCTCTCCCTTTCTGGGATCTTCTTAAGGACTTGAATATATGACTGCATCAAGCTGAGCTTGATTTTACTCAGAATGAGTAGATCCAACAGTTACAGTGAAAGCACAGAACTTCATTTTTAAAGTTCTTCCCAAAATTACTGAGTATGTTAATCTCTTTGGGAGATAGTGATAGGAGGCATAAGTGTCGGGTTTGTGATGCTTTAGAATCTTTCTAATTTAAGGATTTTAATCGGGTTACCTCTGATGGCACAGGATGAATATAGGCAGGTGGGTAGATGGCATCATCTAAGAAAGGCTGATAAGGGGAAGGAGATGCATTCCTTTTCTGTCTCTGCAGCCAATAAAATAGCAAACCTTCAGCTCTGGTAGATATTATTCGTGTCCTTCAAATTTTCATGATGTGAGCCTAGTGAAAAATCTGAATTTCATTTTGCAGTGGAAGAGGGGAAAGAAACTCTGTCTAAGAGCAATAGGTAATGACAATAGACAACTCAGAAGTCACGTCTGTGTAGTCATAGTTCCAGCACCATCCCTACATCGTTGGACATAATGGGGTTTTGTTGTGGTTGTTATCTTCTGAGGTACTGGGGATGGAACCAGAGCCCTTACATATGCTAAGCAAGCACTCTAACTACTAAGCTATAATCCCCCCCCACGCACACCTGTTTTTTCACTGTATATCCCACGCTGTCCTTAAACTTGGCAGTCTGGCTTCACCTCCCAAGAAGCCAGTATTACAGGCATGTGCCACCATATCTGGTTATAATCAGTTTTTCAGAAAGTGAAAGCTACCTCTTGGCATAGGCCTTGACCCTTTGGAATGCCTAGTATAGCTTACAATTTTACACATACCATTTATCAGAAAGTTAAGATGGTGCCTGATCTTTTATGCTGCCTGAGTTGAGAAACTCCGTCTTTCCATGGGTCTCCTTCCGGGACGTCGTAAATTTACATAGAGCGCTCAGTCCAGTTTCTACGATACATGTAGGAAAGCCATCACAGTAAAAAAAAAATACTATTGGGGATTTAAATTGTCAAAAATCCCTAGTGACATTTCTGTACTCATCAGAATATCTGTATGTGTATATACAGGCTGACTGTGTCTTGGTTTCCATAACGAAAAGATATGTAACTGTTAGATGTTAAAATAACTTCCAATTTGGAGATAGAGGAGTTGATCCCCTTTCTCTCTATTTAGTATTATATTGAAGGTAGATTTTATTTATGGGTTAAATGTATAATGTGGCCTAAGTACCCAACCAGTCCAAACACTGTGTTAGGATGTACGTAGTGAGTGACTGGCAAAGTTACTGTTTGTAGTGAGATTACCGTGTATCCAGCTCTGTATATTTTGTTTATGTTACCCAGTTATTTCAACAAACCTGAGATGGAACCTGAGAAAACCTGAGATAATTGCCATTATCTCTGTATTACATATGAAAGAAAAGGCATGAGGAAGTAACTGAACAAATTCACAGAGCTGATACAACGTAACACTTAACACCTACCCTCGTAGAACACGTTTAATGTTTCAGGTAGTTAGGTAACATTACCGTTACTGCTGTTCAGAAGTACTATTGAATAATGGTTGAAGACGATCACTGTTGTACTGCATATTTTTTCCCAAGGTTTGAAGGATGTGCTCATTTACATACATGATTCTAATTCATTTATTGAAATCCAGTTTTGTATTATTTCATAATCCAAAAGCTCAAAATGCTGGGCACAATGTATTAACTGAAAAAACTAATTAAATTTTGTGATCTGTCTGTAGTGTAAATGTAAAGAATTCTAATAGAAAATCAAATAGTTTTAAGTTATTAAGGAAATTTTTAAAATATTTGTGCTTGGTTGGCTTTAACTTGAAAACAAAATATTTTGATTTTTTCTTCAAGGCAAGAGTTGAGTAATTTTTAGAAATTTAAGCTTGTCTTTCATTGTTACACAGCATTTCTCAGTAATTGTTTTCTTTGCAGGAATGGTAAGGGGGTGAATTACTTTATTTTGATGAAAAATTATGCCAAAAAAAAAAAAAAGAAACCTTTAACAGATCCCTTCCTCAGAAAAAAAGTCTGGGGAGTGATTTTTTTGATTTAAAAAAGTGTAATTTGGGAATCTGCTAATTCCCAAATCAGCAGATTTTGATATGCTGCGAATCTTCAGAAATCTCCTCCTGGAAGATTCTGTTACATTAGAAGTGTGCGGTATTTTTTAACATTACAAATAACAAAATTAGAGTGATAAACACTTTTTCCATGGTTGTGTAAAGTGTAAGAATCTGCTATTCTTTTCTGTCTTTAAGAATAAAATAGTAAGAAAACTAAGAAAGTGACTTTTCTTTATCTGTTAGTTTTTACACTTTCCACTGGATAAACCTTTGATCGTTTTGTATCTAACACTATTCAGTGGGCCCTTCTGTGTCCTTATTACGTGGAACTCATCGATGGGACTTGCTGCTCCTTAGCGTGAGGTTTCCTTTTTTTCAACCTTGCTTATTTTCTGCTCTTCTTGTTTCTCGAATGACTAGAAGAACTGCCCGCAGTAGCTGGTCTGGAAGTGCTGCCTGTGGGTGAAGGGTCCGGAAAGCTGAGCTCTAAAACTTTTACGGAAGCCTGAGAAGTAGAAGTACTTGTGCCACTTCTAACGGACCTAGGAAAAAAATGAATTACTATCCACAGTGCCAGTTTTATATTAGAAACTATAATCCCTTAGGTACGTAGAGTTGTCTTAAAGCACATATTAATAGTGTTAATAAATTCTAAACATTAATAGATACTACAAAAATAATTTTAAGAAGGGAATGAACATCGTTTCAGTAAATCAATAAATGTCTGTATGAGAAAAATGCTCTTAAATCCAGTCAGTTTCTTAGAGTTGGAAACATGAAGCATTTAAGGTTTTCAGGGTAACAGAAACGGACAAGAGAGGGTGTTTTGTTGTTGTTTTTGCTTTTATTTATCTGTTGGTGATCCTTGAGAGTGAGCCCTCCACATTGAGCTACATCTCCAACCCATTTTTGTTTCTGATTTTGAGACAGTCTCACTAAGCTGCACAGGCTGGGCTGGAACTTGAGATCTTCCTGCCTCAGTTTCCCAGGCCTGCACCACTTGGCCAGGCAAGAGGATTTTGCCATTGGCAAAAATTATCACAATAATAACTTATGTCATTTCAGCTGAAGAGGAAAGTGAACAGTGTCAGCAGATATAAGATTGTGGAGTTATTTGGAAAGTACACAATTCTGAAATATGTTTTTAAAACATTTTATGAAAGCACAAGGAAGTTAACTACTTCGTATATTTATGTAGTAGTTTGTTATACTTTTAACACTTTTTTTAGGTCCTCTTTTTTTTTTTATTTCCTGAAGTTTCTGTATGGAGTAATGAAAAGTATAAAGTAGCTTCTGACCATAGAATATTGGAAATTCTAAAGTCAGACTCATCATTAATTTTCTTTAGCCACATGCAAAAATGTGTTGAATAAGCCTCCCTGGTGATAAAATTCTAGAAAGCACTAAACTGCAGAAGGGAAAAAACAAGCTTCCTTTCTTACTAGCAAAGCATGGCATCATAAAATTAATTCATGGTTGTAAATATTTCACAAATGTGTCTTTAAGCAGAAAATTCAAACTCAACATGTCTATACTTCTAAGTTTTCTTCTGTAACTTAAAAATATTTTATTAAACTTCTACTTACCCTGATGATACCAGTGAAGTCTGTGAAGAAGATCTAGAACTCTGGTGGCTACCTTTAGCACCAACTCTAGGTAGTTGTAATCCATTCTGGAAGAAATATTTAACAGAAACTAGACCTGTTACATTTTGGAAGAAAAATAATTAGATTTAACTTCATGATGAAGATCCAACTATTTTCATGAAGTGTTTAGGGCTGAAACAGGTATAGAAGCTCAGTGACAGAGCATATCCTAGCTTTCATGAGGCACCAAGTTGAATCCCCAACACCAAAATACAGACATAAGGTATATATACACAGTGATGACTCAAGGGAATTGTGTTACCTGCTCAAAGTATGTTGGAAGGATGGTTCGGATCTCAGCATTTTCTTCCATGACATCAAATAACATTTCATTAATGGTCTTATGAAACTCTTTCATTTCACGAACTTTAATATCTTGTTCTTCTAGTGTTTCCCCTTTTGCATGTTTCACAAGACGGATTTCTTTTATGAGTTGTGCACACTGTTGGTAAACAATAGCAGTTAATTATCTAAACCTATTTTCAACAGTTTTTAAAGGATTGAAAATTTCCAGTTGAAACTGAACCTTCAAAACAGGTAAACATTGTAAGTCAGTTTTAGAAAGGGAACAGTACCTGTTTATTTACTCTTTCTAGTTTTGGCTTCTGGTCCTCAATTTCTCTGCGTAGTTGAGATGAATAAGCTTGTTTTTCTGATAATTTTTCTTTGACATTTTTTGCTAAATTTTCCATAAGTTCTAAAGTATTTTGCATGCTCTGCAGAAAATAGTTTTAACATACTGGTTAGAATAAAAACCTGACGTTTTGTCATTTGTCAGGTATTCATCTAATTCACTAATTTTTATAACTTACATGTTTGGTAATAAGTGTAATGATCTTGTGGAATAATTTTTTATATAATTCTGCTGAAAAGTATTTTAATGGTACATGGAAAAAACTATAAATGGTTGAAATCATGCACCTTTCAATGACCTACAATTCTTCTGTTCCTTCAGCTTTATAGTTTACATAAGGCTTGCTTAAAAACAAATTCTTTTGCCTTTCAGTACTTTACCTTAGTAACTACTTCCTACTATTTTTATCTTCTAAATTTTGTTTCAAAGAGCAATATTAAAGTCATCTTTAAAGGATTCTATAAAAGTGCATTAAATTGTGGGTTAATGGATAGGTGATCCTTGCTGTGATCCATCAACTAATAACTGTCATCTTAGCCCTGAGGTTTGAACTAATTGACTTAATACTTCTCTTTCATGTTTAACTGGAATTTAGATCTCTTACCTTTTCCCTAAAGAAACCCTAAAGAAACTATCATCTTTGTACAGGATTAAGAGAATAGAAGTAGTTACGATGATAGTTTATTTGTATCAAGAGTTTATTACTGTAGAATTTACCTGAATATCTTCTTGAAGTTCTCTGATTTGTCTTTTTTTATATCTGTGTTTTTCATCCACAGCTCTTTTTTGTTCTTCTAGCTGAATTTTTAGCTCATACTCATGACCTGGAATTCAGAAAATGTTTAGTTTTGATTTTTGGTAACTGTGTACCCAGCAATCTTAAAGTACTACAATAAACTTCTATTATTTTTTTATTATGGAAAGTTAACTTCCTTCTACTTACTTAAGGGAAAAACCTTATGAGTATGTGTTAGACGTTTCTTGTTTGGTCAGCATGCCACACAGATATGCTACAATTTTTTTTTCAGACTTGAAATTAATTCCCTAGAGAAGCAGTATGCCATATTCCAATGGAACTGAGAATGGCAAGGGCATCTTCTTACACCAATTGCCAAAAATGGGATGGGCCAAGTGATTGATTTTTCTGACCTAATCAAACATGGTACACTTATTCTCCATGTCTCCTAATGTTCCTCTTATAGAAAAACAATTTTTATTATATATATGTATATTTTAACTCTTACTAGATGGAGTCACTTTTTTAAAAGATTGTTTGTAGTTGTAGTTGCATCTGTTCAGCACTTGCAATGTGTTTTGTAGTGCATAGATTTCTTTTTCAGCTTTATTGATTTTAGCATCCAAACTGTCACCTTCCCTTTGTAGTTCTTCTTTTTCTTGAGCAGCCTATGAAGTGCAGAACAGAAATAGTTGTTTATCACAAGAAGAAATGCTTGTCTTTGAAGCAAAAATTAGTTCTTCATAACAATCTGTTTACCTTATAGCCTCCACGTATGATACTTGACATTTATTTTGTGTATTTGATTTACAGTAGAACACCAAATTCTTGGGTCTTCAAAATACAGCATATAGGATACAAAAACTATGATGAAAATGTACTAACTATCCAAAACTTACAGAAAACATAAGAAGGTATTTTATTTACTGGAAATAAAAATGAGGCAAAATAGAGACTCAGCAGTAGGTATTAAATTAGAAACGTTATTGGCTTGGAAGAAGTTAAGAAACATTTTGTTTCATTCTTTTAAAAAATGAGCGAGGCATATCTTTGAATAATAATATCCTGTGTTTATCACAATTTAAAAGATAATTTTATGAAAGTAAACTTTATTAGAGAGATGTTATTATGATAAATAGGACTAGAAAACATGAAGTCCTGTAAATTGCAAAAACCAAAAGTTTCTCTGAATTGGGTATACTCCATGACTTTTTACCAGAGTAAATGTCATAGAGTGAGGCACTCTGTAGAGTTCTCTTCAAACAATCCCAAATAATTTCTGAGACTAAGCGTTGACAGATAGCAAGCAAATACATTTTTTAAAGGACATAAAGCTGAATATAGTGTCGCACCCGTAATCCTCGTTACTCAGAGGCTGAGGCAGGAAGATAGCAAGTTCAAGGCCACCCTGAACAGTGAGAACATGTCTCAAGCAAATAGTGAGCTGGGGATGGTACTGGGGCTGCTTGGGTTCAATTTCAGATACCAAAAGTAAGAATAATAATTGCGATAATTCATTTTAGTTAAAATCAACCAGTCAGTCTCTAGATGTATATTTAAACCAGAATGCAGTCAGGAAGATACTTTACTAGTAACTTTTCAGTTTTTAACATTCTCACTGGTATGCAGTTTTCAAACCGTGAGTTACAGATTTGTGATATTACAAAAAAAGCTTAGCCATAAAGAAGTGATGTTTGAGGAAACAGCATGTCCAGTCTGACTTGAACATTACATGGTATACAGAGGCATAGTGCCCCATAAATGTGTTCAGTTGTTACATTAAAATGACAGCCATTCACCTTCTCAGAGTTCAGTTTATTTTTCAAATGGTGTTAAATTTATTCATCCAATAATGAATTCCTGATCCAATTTTGTGTACATCTTGAAGTTCTAAAGTTAATCCATATTGAAATGATCTAAATTGAAATTATACAGGATACATATTTTGGCTTAGAAAAGTTGATATCTGAGGATTTCTTAAAACCTAACATATCAGAGCACTTCATTTGGACAGTTTGCTAGATTCTGTTCAGTTAACCCATTTCCTTATAAATACTAAGAGAAACTTGAAAATAAGATTTGAAAGATGCCATTTCATTGGGGTTTTTTAAAGTCTAGTTTTTAAGAGTGAGATACCAAGATTGACAAAAGGAAAAAGGCATGTATTCCCCATAGATAAAAGACTTCTGCAGGATCAAAAATGAGGTATGAGTTGAATTATTCTGTGAAAAAAAGGGACTGAAGTCCTAACCTCCTGCACCTCAGGAATGTGACCTTGGTTTGGAAATAGGGTCTTTGTAGGTTAACAGTCAAGATGAAGTTACTAGAGTGAGCCTTAGTCCAGCAAAAATGGGAAGCTTGGGCACAGGTGTGTACAGAAAGAAGCCCTTGTGGAGACACCACCATGTGAGGATGAAGGTAGATGAATCTAAGCCAAGGAGTCCAAAAGCTGCGATTGGGCCACCATAAATTAGGGGCGAGGCCTGGAACATACTCTGCCTCACAGCCCCCAGAATCAACCAGCCTTGCCAAACACTTTGATTTTGTACTTTGAGATTACAGCATATAAGACAAAATATTTCTGTTGTTTAAGCCATCTAGTTTATGGCACTTAGACAACTGAGACTAGAAGTTGTGCTGTGACCCATAGTTACAGCAGCACTAAGACTATGGTCCACAAACTGTGAAGGGCCACATAGTAGATCGTAGGCATTTTAAACTCCGTAGGCCATTCAATCCATGTTGAAACTAGTGACCTGTCTTTGTAGATTGAAAGACAATTAAAATTTAAATCTTTTGTTTTTCAGTGTAGCCCTATTACTCAAAGTGTTTTCCTGATACATTAGCCAGCAACACCATAGCAATAACAATGATAGCTGACATTCACTGATTGTTCATTTTGTGCCAGGCACTGTCACATGGGTTCTGCATGTATTTTTCACTTCTCCCAACAAAGATAAGATAATTACCATCACCTTCAAATTAAGTGAGATAATAGGCCTCAAATTATTAAATTATTCAGAATTACCTCAGTGGCAAAAACAGCATGTACAGTAAGAACTATTAACCCAGTATAATTATTTAGATAGCCCATTACATTCCTTATTAGTAGAGAAACTTAATTGGAATTGCAACACAAACCTTGTTTTCAACACCTAACAAACCAAAGCCTACCTTTCACCCTAGGAGAATCTTCAAAACTTGAGAAGAATGTAGCATTAAGTAGCATTTAACATGTTAAAGACTTAAAAATAATATATATGTATGTATGTATAGACATGCATACAGACTAGTAAGTCATAAGAAAGCTTCAAGAGTGGTTTCCCGTAGGTTAGGCAGGATTTTCAGAAGTAAAATCAGCAAGCACACCATACTGTGCATAAGGGGCAGACTTCGACAAGAAGAAAGCTTGGGATCTTGAGATAAGTACGAGGATCCGCAAGGATCTTCCCCTGAAGGTAGGGATTGGGAGGTCATTCTGCTGCCCATCCATCTGTGGTACAGAGAAACTTTCTTGAGCAATTCCCCCAGTCTTTTCTATAGAAGAAATCACATCTGTTCAATCTATTGTCTACCTGGGAAAAATGAAATGTAGCAATATTCAGGAGAGGAACTACATCCACTTCTGGGAATAATATGGATGGCAGTTCACATGTGTCAGAAAGTTTTACCTCGCCTGTGACACTCTGGGATGTTGAACATGTTGCCATATGCATGGTGAAGGCACCCAGAGTGACGATAGGGTTCTAAAGTAAAACTGATTATCGATCTTGACTGAATGAGATAAATGACATGACAGCAATATATATATATATATATATATATATATATATATATATATATATATATATATATAATAAGTGGAATGACTAGCAGAGTTTGGAAATCAGAGGGTCGCGCTTTGACTTCACGTGCTACAGGCATATGGAACTAGTAGTTCTTGAGTGTCTCGTCTGGTGCCTGTGTTACAGACTTTAAGTGCAGTAGTTAACAATTGTAGTTAAGTGAATAGTTACTTTATTCCATGTGGGAAAACTTGCCATTTTGGTTCTCTTTAATCAGGATTAGAGTAAACGAGTTAATAAAATCGCATAATATCACAACTTGGATCCATTACAATTACCTTGATTACATAGTAGGCCTGTGTTTTCTCTTCTTCCCCCTCAGGAGGCAGCATAATCACAGTAATAATTTCATATCTGTTCTTCAGCTTATCAATTTTACTGAGTCGCTCATGAAACTCGGCACTAATATGAAAACAAAAAAATTAAAGGACTTGTTCTTATTGAAGACACTTGAGTTTGTTTTACTACTGAACTCTAACAGGTTAAGTGTGTCTTTATTTTTTAGATTAATAATTCAGTATGGAGTTTCTCAAGAATTTACCTTACTTGAAAGCTTAACAATTTAGCATGCCGCACTTTCACGGATGCTGGCAGGAGACAAAAGATTTTCCCGTGGCAAAGGCAAAAGACTTTATTACTCTTGACATAGCAAGTAGCATGAATTTGCATTGGTTCCCCCGTGGTTCCCTAGGGGAAGGCTTCAGGTGGTGGCTATACACACATGGCAGGTTTGTGGCACCAATGAGGAACCTCAGGCTTAGGCAACTCAACCATTAGAAATGGGATGTTGGCAGGAATGGCTTCTGCTCCAGTGAGACCCAAAACATTAATAGAACGTGTAGCATATATGCTACAGCTAGATAAGTGAAAAAGAACATGAATAATTCCAGGATTCCACTGTAGAATTAAATGAAGAGTCTGTTCCACTTAGCAAAGCAGTGCAACACCCCTCATCATTCAAAATAACCACCTAAACTTTGTAACCTCAGAAGTGCTAACAAGGCCTAATACCACCTACACTCTTCAAGGGCGTAGCGAAGTTATTTTCAGAATAAAACTACACACGAGTTGCAACTTACAAAAACTGGAATTTTCTTAGAGCTAGTGTTCCCCACCCACTGTTTGTCACTGGGGCTGCCACACTGCAGGCTTGTGTGTGGGGAGACAGGTCCCTTTCCCCCAGGAGCCCGGTTAGCATTCCAAACTGCTTCATTTTTTTTCTCTGTTCTGTCTTCAGTCTGCCATGATTTCTAGCTTTCTTGTTGACCCTTGCTTTCTAGCGCTCTGCTCATCCCACTCTTTTTGCTAAGGTGTCTTTTTCCAGGTATCTCATTTCCAAATTCCAGACTGGCTGTAATCTGCTGTCAGTTTTGAAATCTGATCACCTTTCCAAAATTAAACCAGTCTTACATTCCTGGAATAAATATATCTTGTATGTCACATACCATCTTTTGTACATTTCTGGATTTTACCCAATTTTCATGTGTCAGTTTTGCCTCTATGCTCATGTATACAAGTACTCTACTGTCCTTGTTATCTGGGAGCTAGGAGTCACAGAACCGCCATACTCAGGGTTCCTTAGGCCACAAGAGAGTCTCAGACGAAAGGCTGGTCACAGTTCCCCTGAGTTTAAGCATCGGCAAGCTTAGATTGTGGAGGATACAGCAGTCATACGCACTGTGGAGGGAAGCCAGCCAGTTGTGTGAGGTTGTCTGAGCAGACTGAGCGCACTGGGATTAAATTCAACAGACTACTTTCTCCCACCACCACCACTGCCTACTTTAGCACAGAGCTCAGTGGTCTGCCTGCCTTCTCCACCCACCAGTGTTACCAGGGATAAGCCTCAGCCTGGTCGTTTGTCATATTCTGAAGCACGTGGACAGACGAGCCTCTGAAACAAGCATGGCGCCTCATGAAACCACAGGTCACAAAGCTAGTAGAGGTGAGCAGTGGCACAGGACACACAGAAGGGCACCGACACTAAAACCCACGGCAGGGAATACAGCCTTGAGGGAGACAGGACACCACTGACTGACTCCACCTACCAGGAAAAGCAGGACAGGACTCAGCAGCATCTACACAGCAAATAGGTGAGTGTGGAACCACGCCGCAGGCCCCAGTGGTGACTCATTATTCCTCTCCACATCGCGTGAGTTCCAGTGCCACAGGCCCTGGGAGAAACTTCTCAGAGGACTTCATGCAGTGAAATTTTTTGGACATATTTCTCTTTTTCTTTGTTTTTGGGGTATTTGTTTTGCTTTTTACCTCTTTTTTCTCTTTGCTTTATTACTTGTATTATTTTACTTTTTCTTTTTAGGTATTTGTACTTAACTGTATTTATTCTCTAATTGGAATTTAATCTCACTTTTTTCTCCTCCACTTCTCATCTTGCTTTGCTTTCTTTTTCGAGTTAATTCATCTTTCCCTCTCCCTACCCCTCTATTGTTGTTATTGCCATTAAGCTGTACTAATTTTACCTAATTCTTTTACTCTGTGCTTTTACTGCTGATTTTTTTAATGGTAGTAGAATGGCTCCTTTTAGTTGGCCTTGTATGCCAATATTTAGTTTTACTTTATATTATTATTGTTGTTGATATCTTTTCTATTAAGAGTAGTATAGTATAATCTTTATTTCTTTTTTATGGTATGTCAATATCTGGATTTACTTTGAATCTGATTATTGATTCCTATTATTGCTAATTCCTTTTCTGTTACTGGTGGCATAATGGTTGCCTTTAATGTTTTTACTAATTATCAATTTGACTTTTGTTCTTTGTGTCATCGGCATTGCTGTGGTTCATTTTCTCTTCTCTGACTGGTGTTTGGGATCAAGTTCTCAGAAGCAGGTTGGACAATAAGATTCACAAAAGTTATGTTGAGTATGTTGAGAAGAGGTATAAGCACCAAAATATAACCAAACCCAGGAAACACCATGGGAAGATATAACCTAATTAAAGAAAGGGGACCTCCACCGTAGAAACAGTTTTTTACCCCAACAGATCTTCAACAGACCTATTGCCCAAAAGCAATAGAAATAGGAGAAAACAAAACAAGATGCCTCCAAAAACGCTTAGCTCCAAGAAGCTGATTTCACAGCCTCAGAGTAGATGATGTAATATGTAAAAAATTTTAAGAGCAGATGCTCAAATATTTGATGAGATCAAAGAAGAAACATAGACAAATTCATAAGATATTTAGTGAACTTAAGATTTAAATAGTTGATGAATTTAATATTTACTGTGCTTAAAAGAAGATACAGTAAGTTGACTGAGTTAAAGGAGATGGTACAAGATATAAATGGCCATTTTGATAAAGAATTAGAAATTATGAAAAGAAACCAAAGAGAAATTCAAAATATGAAACATCAATTGAAATCATGGATAACATGGAGAATTGTGAGGACAGCATATGAAAACGTGAAGACACATATGGAAGATCTAGTAGATCATGTAAGCAATGATACCCTAAAAAACAAGACACAGTGGAAGATTGACCAACAGCTGCTAGACAACACACACACACACACACACACACACACACACACACACACACACACACACAAATCAACCTCAAAAGTACAGAAAATGGAAGGCAACTCAAAAGGTATGGAAAAATTTATTCACCAAAACTGAGAAAAAAGTTGGAATGGAAGGAATTCAATATTGAAATAAAGAGGCATACAGAATCCCAAATAGGCATAACCAGAAAAGCATATTTTCAAGACACAGCATAAAATTCCAGAAAAAAAAAAGCAATTAACCTACAAAGGTAAGGCTATCAGAATACCAGCAAGTTTCTCAAAACAAACTTTGAAGGCCAGGAGAAGTTAGGAAGAAATTTTCCAGGCCCTAAGAGAAAACAGTAGTCAACAGAGACTTCTGTATCCTGCTATATATTTTTTTAAATTGGTGAAGAAGAGCTTTCATAACAAATTCTAAAGTAATTCAGGACCACTAAGCCAGCATTCCCAAAAATAGTTAAGGAAAACTCAAAAACAGGGAGGCCAACA
This sequence comes from Ctenodactylus gundi, assembly GCA_004027205.1. Classification (NCBI taxonomy): domain Eukaryota; kingdom Metazoa; phylum Chordata; class Mammalia; order Rodentia; family Ctenodactylidae; genus Ctenodactylus; species Ctenodactylus gundi. The sequence goes on from PVKB01001991.1 coordinate 109,602, forward strand.
GCATGACAGAGCCCAAAGGAAACGACACATCTAATGAAGAGGCCAGTTAAATAAATGGGAATAGTAAGAGACAAAAAAAACGCAAAAAGGATTCAGTAAACACCTTAAATTACTTAATGGTTTTAACTCTCCAATCAAAAGACACAGATTGGCAGGCTATATAAAAGAACACCACCTAATAATTTGTTGCCCGCAAGAGACACACATCAGTCATTAAAAAAATAAACAAAATGAAAAAATGGAAATGGGACTCCATACACCACAACCTAGAACAAACAGGACTAGCTATCTCATTTTTAGACACAGAAGACTTCAAGTCAAAACTGACCAGAAGAGACAAAAATTACATACTGGTAAAAGTAACAATTCAACAGGAAAAGATAACAATTGTAAATAAATATGCACCAAATATTGATGCACCCAACTTAATAAAATCTATTGGAGCCTATAGGAATGAAAGTCAAAAAAGCAAAGGGATCTAGTGATTGAAAAGCTCGAACAAGATATTCAAAAGATGCACAACGAGTTCAAAGAGGATTTAATCAGTCTTAAAGAGCTTAATGATTATAAAGAAGACATAAAATGAACAAGGTAATAGAAGAAATGAATGAATATTTCAGTGGAGAAGTTGAAAAATGAAGAATTCCAAGACATGAATGAAAACTGATTGGAGAATTTTGAGGACAGATTATCAGATTTGGAAAATAAGTATGACAAATTGGACCATATGGATCAGCGAGGACTGAAAAAAACAAGAAAGAAACTGTTATAACAGTTAATGGATGACTCAAAGAGAAACTACCTCTGATCTGTGGGAGTGCAAGAGAAAATGGAGGACAGAGTGAAAAGTATGAAGAATGTGTTCAATGAAATTACAACAGAAAATTCCCCAAATCTGGGAAAGAAATTAGAATTGAGCTCCTGCAGACACCAAACAACCATGGCCAGAAAAGAGCCTCTCCGCAGCATATCACAGTCAAAATCCTAGCTATTCAAGACAAAGAAGGAATACTAAAGTCTACAAGAGAAAAACAAAGTAACCTGCAATGACAAATTCATCAGAATAACTGTGGACTTCTCAACACAAACCTTGAATGCCAGGAGGTCATGGAGCAAAATCATTCAAGTGCTAAAAGAAAGTAAGTGCCAACCTAGATTGTTATACCAGCAAAATTATAATTCCAAATATAGGGAGAAGTTACATTTTTCATGTCAAAAATAAACGAATTTATGACCACTAGACCAGTGTGGCAGAAAATGTTGAAAGGAATCTTAGACATGGGGAGACTAACAGCAGTAAAGATCTCAGAGAAAAAGACACAACCAGAAGAGGAGAATGATCCGACAATAGAAGAGAACAAATAATACTGAAGCATCATAATGATGATAGGATGTAGCAGATATACCACTATAATAATACTCAATGGCATTGTCTCATATCAAAACACGTAGGCTGGCAGGTTATATTAAAAAATTGTTACTTGCAAGAGACATACTTTATCCATAAAGGCACACATAGACTGAAAATAAACAGACAGAAGTCAATACTTCGTGGAACTGGATCCAGAAAACAAGCAGGGGTAGCTATACTATTAGACACAGAAGATTACAAGCCAAGACAGAAGAGAAGGTAGACATTATTTACCCATTAAGGGAATAATCCAACAGCAAGAAGTCACAATTATCAACACATATCACTAAATATTGGCACAACTAATTTTTTAAAACAAAAACTACTGGGCAAGAAAGAAAAACTTCATCCCAATACTATTACAGTAGTAGATTTGAATACTCCACTATCACAGATAGGTCAATTAGATGAAAAATTAACAAAAGTACTAGAATTAAACTACATAATGAAATAATTGGACTGGTATTTACAGATGTTTCCATCCAACATCAAAATACACTTTTTTCATAGCAACACATAGGACTTTTTCTAGGATAGACCATATCATAGGCCATAAGGCATGCTTAAATAAATATAAGAAATTGAAGTCATTCCTTATATACTTTCAGATCATAGCATAATAAAATCAGAAATCAATAGCAAGAGAAACTATGGAAACTATACAAATATAAGGAGACTGAGTGATAATTAATGAACAGTGAGACACAGGAGACACCAGGGAAGAAATTTAAAACTTCCTAAAGCCAAAAAGCAATAGAAGCAAATCATATCAGAAACTGTGGGCTATACCATGCAGTACCAAGAAGGAATTTATAGCTATGAATGCACACATTTAAAAAAAAGCAACCCCAAATAAACTACTTAATGATGCACCACATGCTCCTGGAGAAACACGAACAATCTAAATCCAAAAGTGGTAGAAGAAAAGAAATGACAAAGATCAGAGCAGAGATTAATAAAATTAAAATAAAAAATGAAAAAGATCAGTGAGTCAAAGAGTTGGCTCTTCTTAAATATGATCAATAAACCCCTGGCTAAACCAACCAAAAGAAGGAGAAAAAATCCTTACCAATGCACTTAGAAATGTAAAAAAGGTGAAATTACAGTAAATACTGATGAAATTAGAGAATCGTAAGTAACTATTTTGCAAATGTATACTCCCACAAATTGTTGAGTTTGGAATAGACAAATTCCTAGACACAAGATAATAAAATGGAACCAAGAAGACATAAAAACCCTCAGTAGACCAATCACAAGTATGAAAATTGAGGCAGTAGTCAAGTCTCTACCTACAAGGAAAAGTCCAGGATAAGGTAGTTTCACAGCGGAGTTCTACCAGTACTTCAGAGAAGAGCTATCACCAACACTTCTCAAATTGTTCACTGAAATCAGAAGGAAAAAGCCTTTTCTAGAAGCTAGCATTTCCCTGATAACAAAATCAGACAAAGACAAGGAAAGAAAACTATAGGCCAATTTCCCTAAGCTCCATAATCAACATAGAGGGGAAAATCCCCCAAAAGATATGGCAAACAAAATCCAACGATCCATTATATCAGCATGGCCTAGTAGGCTTCATTCCAGGAACATAGAGATGATTCAACATACATAAATCAATGTAATACACATCACATGAGTATCTCAATAGATGCAGAAAAAGTCTTTGACAAAATCCGACATCCATTTGTTATTTTTTTAAATGAGGAAAATAGGTATAGGACCCTATATCAAGTTTAAAGATACCATCTATGCCTAACCTACTGCCAGTATTCTACTAAAAGGAGAAAAATTGAAAGTATTTTCCCTTAAATCAGAACAAGGCAAGGCTGTCCACTCTCACCACTCCTTTTTAATATAGGACTCAAAAACTAGCCAGAGCAACTGGAAAAAAGAAATAAAGGGAATATGTATTGGAAAGAAAGAAATTATTCTTATTTGGAGATGACATGGTTTTCTACATAGAATACGCCAATGATTCTACCAAGAAACTCTTGGAATTAATTACCAAATTCAGCCAAGTTGGAGGATACAAATACAAACAATTCAATAGTATTGCTCTACACTAACAAGGGACTCGCTGAGAGCTGAAAAGCATAATCTCATTCTCAGTAGCTCCTCAAAGAGTTAAATAAATATCTAGGGAATACATCTCACCAAGGAAGTGACAGATTTCTATAATGAAAACTTTATTATACTTAAGAAAGAAACTGAAGAGGACTTTGGAAAATGGAAAGACATCTGCTGTTTGTGGAGAGACAGAATTAGTATGTTCAAAATGTCTATACTACCAAAAGTGACATATAAATTCAATGCAACACTTTTCACAGAACTAGAACTAGAAAAAACAATCTTAAAATTTATATGAAATCAAAAGAGACCAAGAATAACCTAAGCAAGCCTGAGCAACAAGATAAAAAAATAAGTGGCATCACAATTTCAAACACTAAGTTATAAACTAAAGCAACAGTACAAAAAGGATATGGTACTGGCATAGAAACAGATCAACCAATGCAACAAAGAATGCAGAGCTAACCCCAAGTCCCCCCAGGTGTCTGATCTTTAACAAACAGGCCAAATATTGCATGGTATCTCTAGCATGAGAAACCCAGAGTAGAAATAAATGATAAAGTCACATAGGGGGGATGTTAGGAGTTAGGAGGAATGAGGGAAGGGATGGAAGGGTGAAACGCATGGAGAAAAGGGAAGGTGAAGTTGATGCAATGTACATATGCACAGAATTTGCAAGTTGAGTGTAACCATTGTGTATCACATATACATATTAATAAAACTGAGGAAAGAATAAAAGATCTAAAACACAAAGACATCGACATCCCCTATGACTAAGTAAGTAGAACCAGATATCCTTATTCCTGGATAGGCACAACCAAGATAGCCATACAACCAAAAATCACACAGAGATTTAATGTAATTCTAATGAGAATACCAAGAACATTCTTCACATAATTAAGAAAAAAATTCTAAAATGTATCTAGAACCAGAAGAGACCAGGAATAGCCAAAGCAACCCCAAGCAACAAGAGAAAAACAGGCAAGAAAGTCCCAGATTTCAAGTTACATTACAAAGCAACAGTAATATAAAATAAATAAGTAAACTTGCACAGCACTGGCACAGAACTGGACATGCAGATCTGTGGAAAAGAACTGCGGACACAGGCACAACCTTGGGCACCTTCACCCATCTGATCTTTAACAATGGCCAAAAACATGCTGGAGGAAAGACAGCCTCTTTAAGAAATGGTGCTGGGAGAACTGGTTATCCACATGCAGAGGAATGAAGCTAGATTCACGTCTTTTACTCTGTACTAAAATGAAGTCAAAATGAATCAGAGACCAATATTTTAAAGCAGAAACACTGATTTTGCTGAAACAAAATAAGTAGAACTCTTGAAGGCATAGGAACAGGCATGGGTGTTCTGAGGAGAAAAAAAAAAAAACAAAATTGCACAAGAAAAAGCACTTGTAGCTGTTCAATCTTGGAAGCAGCCTATCTGCCTACCAGCAAATCAATGGATAAAGAAAACGTGATATACATACACAAAGGAACACCACTCTGTTACAAAGGGTAAGAGTCATTTGTAAGAAAGCAGATGCAACTTGAGACCATAATGCCAGGTGAGGTAAATCAGAAACACAAAGTTAAATACTGTGTGGTTCTCCTATATAAGAAACAATAAATTTAAAACCAAAATAAAAGATAGGTAAGAGGAAACAGGGAGGTGGATTTTGCAGAGCTGGGAGGGGTAGCTGGGGCTGGGAGAGATGGATGGGGAGGCTCAAGGGGAGTAAAAATTAATTAGATATAATATGTGCACATACCAAATCTCCAAGATGAATGTAATTGCTATGTATCACAATGTATGCTAATAAAAATAATGAGCAAAGGAAAAACTGCAATTATACAGTTATACTGTAACTGCATTAACAAATTAGAGGTGCTACTTCATGTCAGTGTATGCACGAAAGATATACAATAAAAGCCAACATATATCCTCTGTTAAAGTCTCTTACCAAAGAACAAAACCATACGAGCCTTATTAGTAAACAGTAACTCAAAACAAGTAAGTAGAGCTGGGGACGTGGCTCAGTGGCAGAGCACCTGCCCACCATGTGTGTGCCCCTAGGCTCATTCCCCAGCACAGGAAGAAAAAAAAAAAAAACTAAACCACAGCTTAGTAATTCCCGTTACTAAAGACAAAATGAGGAAAGCTTCCTACTGGCAACCAGACACGAGTCCATTGCACCTGTAACCACTATTAGTCAGGATTAAGCCAGAGGTCCTAGCAAGTGCCGTAAAGGAAGAAAAAAAAGTAAAACTTCAAAAGAAAGAAACAAAACCACAATTCTTCAAAAATAAGAATTCAATATCTAGAAAATTAAAATCTACACATGAATTGTTAGAATGAGTGTTTAAGCAAGGTTGTTAAAACAATTTATACAAGTTAATTGTACAACATTTTAATAATGGCAACCAACCAAATATGAGCCATTGTAAAAGAAAAGCACAAGGGGCTGGGGGAACGGCTCAGCAGTTAAAGCGTTTATCTAGCAAGCACTATGCAAGCACCAAGTATCTGAGTTCAGTTCCTCAGCCCCACATAAACTGGGTGTGGTGGCACATGCCTGTAATCCCAGAACTTGGGAGGCTGAGGCAGGAGGATTACTGTGAATCCAAGGCCAGCCCAGGCTCGATAGTGAGTTCAGGACCAGCCTGGGGTACAGAGTGAGACCCTGTCTCAAAAACAAAAACAAAAACAAAAAACAACCCACGTGCCTAGGAATGACCTTATAAAAGATATGAAAGACTTCTACAGAAAATCACTTCAAATAACCCATACAGAAAAATGCACAGAAATAAATTTTTAAAACACACATAAAAATAAATAATAGCGTAAAAGGGACAATCTGAAGAATGTAGAACCAGCTAAAATAAAGAGCCTAGACTAATGTTGTAGCTTCACGATGAGATAGAAACAGGTCACTGGACCCTTCCACTCATACTCCTGTACCTTCTATTAAAGGCATTTCGAACAAGTAAGAAAAAGACGAGCATTCAGGGTACGAGGAGCAGGTGGCTCTCCTGCCATCATTGCAATTTTTTCCCCAAATACTCCAGCAATGTTTTATTTTTTAATTTTTTAGGTAGAGAGAATTTTTTTATTTATTCATCTCATAAAATTTATTCTTTATTTTTTCCCTAGAGAATTTTTATTTACATATCACCACCCTTCCCTTTCCTGCCCTCTCACCATGCCCCCTTTCCATAAAGTCCCTCTTCTCATTTGCTTCTGTATGTCTTGCTTTTTTTATGGTTTTATTTTCTCATATTAGAGAAAACAAATGATATTTAACTTTCTGAATCCGGTTCATTTCGCTGAGCATAATAGTCTCAAGGTGCATCCATTTTCCTGCAAATGACCCAAACTTGTCATTCTCTATTTTTTACATTTATATATGCATGAATTCCAGATTCTATAACACATTGGAGACACGGGGTTTGGGGAATCAATGAGGGTCTCTATCTACCCCTTTTTCAGAGGTTCATCCCTTTCCTAGCTGACCATTGCCCCTCTTTCTACGCTGTCCTGGGTTGGGGCCTTTTTGTGCCAGTATTTTACCAAGCAGTGTTTTAAAAATCTGACAATTACCTTATGTTTTGCCGCTCTTGGTCCAAGTATCTTATTTGTGAGGCAAGCATTGTTTTGTGAACCTTAATTTCCTCAGTCCGCTCTCGCATTGCCGTGTGTAACTGCTGTTTTCTTATTTCCAGGGAAAGAACTTCTTCTGCCTTGTTGTGAAGCATTTCTCGAACACGTTTAACTTCAAGTTTTATAAGATTGTCATCTATCAGCAAATCCTATCAGCAGAGTTTTTCAAATATTTAAATAATTATTTTTATACCAAAATGAAAATATATTTTCTTCTTATTCTACAAAGGTCAAACTTGTAAATATACCTTTTCCTAGTTTAACTATTGACCAAGACATTACTAAGGCCAAATTTAAATCACTTAAAGACTTTAGTTATTCTTAAAAAAAAAAAAAACAGGGCTAATGGCTATATCCAACTCATTTTTATAATCTAATTTTATATTAAAACTTTGCTGAAAATCATAAAGAAGTCATTCCTAAAATTGAAACTAACAATATCCAGGAAACATAGTTATGTGGCTCAACATATTTATGCTCTAAATCTCACAATATGATAATATATTTTATTGTAAAAAATAATTCAGTCATGAGTAAAGTACTGACATGAGAGTAAACAAATTGATTTTTAGGGGAAGAAGCACAGAAACAAAGCTCCAGAACCTAAGATTTTACTCTTTCATAAACTGCTGTTCAGGTAGACAAAAGATTTGATCCTTACATCTCACATGTACAAAAATATATCCCAGGTGAACAAAATACAATATGAGATGAAATCAATGCATCTACTAGGAACACCAAACATCTATCTGTCTGATTTTGAATGTGACAAAGAAACTCCTAAACTTAAAAATTCAAATACAAAATCAAACATTTATATTAAAAACACTGAATAAAAATTGAAAGGTAAGTGGAGAAAGTATTGAAAAGGTTTAAGATGCAGATAATGTTTTCACATACGAATATTTCACAAAACAATTGAAAATACAAGCCTCTCAATGAAAAAAGAGGCAAAATATAAGCTAACTATCCAAAAAGAAAAATTATGTAGCAAAAATTATAGAATATAATGTAAAAACATTCTACATATTTTTATTTAGACATAAATGCTTTAAATTTTATCTTTAAACAAAATGTTTGAATATATCACCCAATTTTTGAAATATAGACTAAAATGATGAAATGCCTACTATACTGGCAAGTTTTATAAATCACTACATCCAGAACTCAATAGTAGTAAATAAAATACAATGCTTACTCTCTGCTAGTCAGAGGGCATCCATGAAGCCCTCCAGAGGGCAACTTGACTTAAAAATACTTTCCACATACTGAAAATATTTGTGGATTTTTCTGAGTCATAACTATAAAACTAGGAACTCACTTAAAACTGATACATGCCCACTGTACGTGATAGTGCTAAGTTGGCCAAACACTGGACATAAACACATATCCGAGAGCCAGATGATGCTTCAATAAGCCATGGTAGCTTTATGCGTGTACTTGTAGAAAGTCTTACAAGTCATTTTAAAAAGGTAATTAATGTTTTAGAAAATATGCACACTAAAATTTTTTAAATAAAATAATATCAAAGATTGGAAGAAAGTAAGACCACTTTATCTTAGGTACATCAAAATGATTGATTTTCTTCCTCATTAATTGGTATTTTTTAATTTGTACAATTAACATGAAAACAGTAAGCTTCTTGAATTATCTATAAGCATGTGATTTTGTCGTACCTGTTTCAAAGCTTTGACTTTGTTAAGTTCTTTCTCTGAGCTGTCAATAAAAAGGTTTAATTCATTTACTTTATTCATGAGGGACTGTTTTTCATCACAATTTTTACTGTTTGACTTTTTGATGAAGTAGAGATCATTCTGTAAAGAAGAAAAAAGCTAATGAAATATGTTTTAAATAATTAAGTACATACCATACTAAACACAAACAGTATTAAACAATATACTTTTAAGTATTTATAAGAGGACAGCTTGATTTCTTCCATGCTAAGTCTCCAATATACCAGACATCGATGCTCACACAGGAGCAGGTCTCTTTATCCCCTGTTGATGCTTTGGGTTTAGTCTGAGTTCAGTAATTCTAGGAAACACCGTATGTGGTTCCAGTTCAACCTCAATTTGGAATTGCTCTCCATTTATGAGAAGTAAGCAAACATTTTATTAGAGGGTTCACTGCTCCCATCCTGAAGTTCACTGTTTGATTACATTCAAGTCGCAGATGGTAACAAATGTTGCCAGTCTGAGAAAGCATGCCCAAGGACCTGGGTGTCAGCCCAAGCTCTGGAACCATACGGCCTTAAGAATGTATCAGCTGCTTGGCACACATGGGCAGCCTACTCTCCCTCCGTGTCCTCATCTCTATGCTGGGATAGGAGAAACAATTCTCTCCTCATGGTGCTGTTGTGAGATTTAAAGAAATTAGTGTCAAAGAGAATGAAATGCAGTGCTTGGCATACAGTAAACAGTGCTGTGCAATGCCGGGTGCCATTGGAAAATTACATATTGCTAAAGAAAAAAATATTTGATAAGTTCAAGTTCCATCAGGCATGCAAATAGATCATACACACCAAATACTAGTTTCCTAGTTTTATTTTTGTGTTCCCAGTCCTCTCCTGGTTCCTAAACTGTCTAGTCCCAAGATGATATAGTATGCACACAGGTCTCTCTCTCTCTCTCTCTCCCCCTCTATCTCCCCCTTTTTTTTCTCTACTCTCTCCCTCTTCCTCTCTTTTTCTCTTCCTCTACTTCCCCTGAAGTATCAAGACTTAAGATCACAGCCAGATAGTAAGGAGAGAAAAAATTTTGGCATGAAGATGTGATTTCACAAAGTTACATTTGGAACAAAAGATTTAAAAGTCAGTGTTATTGTCTAACTTAGTAGGTTAAGTTTCTGTGCGTAAAGGAAGAGACCAGGTGGTATGCAAGTGAGCATGCCGAATGACCTGCAGCCCGATGCTGCTATAAGAGGTATGACTCCTTTATGTTAACTCGCTTTAATATTTCTAAAAAATCTCTTGTATGTCTATTAATTTGTCTCTGTCCTCGCCAGAGTTGGGACAGGCGCAAGCACTAGGCAACTGTATGGCAGAGAGAGTGGCCAGGGCAGCTAAAAGGGGAAAGAGCACCATGCAGCGGCAGATGCACCTGGCACAGGCAGGTCCAGGCAGGGTCCAGACGGGCCCACAGGTGCAAATCCGCCTCCTCTTGTTCTGTAGTATTAGTATTTTATATTCTAAATCAAAACGAGGCCATGTAGTGGGGGTCTACTAAAAGCACTGTGCTAAGTGTACACACTGCTTCTTGTTCCCAAATGTCCTAATGTAATATTAAAGCTTTTCCATTTAACATAGATGAGTAAACGAGGGTTCAGCAAAGGTAAAATAGCTGTAGCGGTATAATCTTGAAATTCAAAGCCAGTTTTATCTGATTTCAAAGCCTGTGTTATTTTCTGGTAAACAAACAAAAAAAAATACAAATATAATTTTTATCAAACTTCAAGCAAAAACATGTAAATATATAAGTATATTTTTATCAAACCTCAAAGGTCTTCGAAACAAAATTTTGACACCTTAAATAAAATTCGAAAAAGTGCTCCCTTTCATCTTTTGCAGCACTCCAGTAACTCAGGGCAACTCAACATTGAACCACTAGGGGGCTGTCTTTCCAGCCAGAAACAACACTTTTCCAAGTTGTCACCTGTTCCAGTCCACACTCTTAACACTCTAAATCATACTGTCCAGTTAAACTTTAACACAGGTCTTATATTACAGTAAACATAATAAAAATCCTGAAGCTAAAGAACATTCTCACCTTGCTAACTGAACGGAGTCACCTGAAATACTCTAAGTAATTAGCGGAATAACAATAGTAAATGACTCATAAAAGAGCAGCTCGTGTTAGACAATATTCCAGATATAAAGGGCAAACAACTTATTTGGTATGAAAGAAATCATTCTAAGTAGTGTCCTCTTTTCAAGAATATTTCGAAGTCAAATGGGTAGGGGATCGAACCCTACCTCTCTTCTCCATGAACTAGCTGTGTAACTGCGGACATGTTACTTAAATCCAATAAAAAAAAAAAAAAACAGGTCATAAATAGCATCTTTCTCACAAGACATCTATAAGAATTAAATTAAACAGTAGAAGCATGTAATACAATGTGCACCGGAATTAATGCTTAGTCAGTGGTTAATACACACACACACACACACACACACACACACACACACACACACACATATCTGCTAAGTGTATCGATACCCTGGTGGTCACCCTGTCCAAAGCAGTCTTAGGAACATGTTGACTTAAGCGAGAATGTAATAACCTAGATAGTGAAAACATTAAAAAAGTCTTTCAGCTAAATTACATGAAGTTTCTTGATCTGTGTTTCCAAAAGGCTAAATGTAGATTTTTTCTCTTCCAATGACTTCTTAAGGCCAACAATTTTTGCTACCAAGGCTTGTTTCTCTTCTGAATTAATGTCCCCCTTTAACCGTGACATTCTCCGTTCCACTTGTTGAATGTAAAAATCCTGTTACAATTTTTTAAAAAAGACATTATTAGAAAGAAGATACAAATAATTAAAAAGCTTCTCTCTAAATATGAAAACAGAGTGAATACTTTTTTGAGTTTGGTCCAAGTTTCATCATTTCTCAAAGTCAATTTATTCTGGTAGAGTGGCTTGTGCCTATAATCCCAGAACTCTGGAAGGCTGAGGCAAGACAATGCCATATTTGAGCCTATCCTGGGAAACTTAATGACTTCATGATACCTTGTCTCAAATAAAAAATTGGAAAAAAATAAGGACTGCGGATGTAGCTCAGTGTGAAGGTCATGGGTTCAAACTCCAGTACTACAAAATAAGTAAATAAACAACATAACCACTTTAGCCCTTCAGTAATTCAGGACAAAATTGGTCTCAGTGCATGGGGAGCAATGACAAATTGTACTTCAGCAATCAAGATGCATGAGAGCAACACAGAAATAAGGTAACCAGTTGGGGGATGTTGTAAGACTATCATAATGGGAAATCACTAAATGTGCTCAATTTTCAAGGGGACCTTTTCTAAGCGGGGCGTGGTGGCGCAAGCCTGTAATCCCAGCACCTGGGAGGCTGAGACAGGAGGATTGCTGTGAGTCCAAGGCCAGCCCAGGCTCCACAGTGAGTTCAGGACCAGCCTGGGCTGCAGAGCGAGGCCCTGTCTCAAAAAAAAAAAAAAAAAAAAAAAAAAAAAAAAAAAGAAAAAAGAAAAACCAAGGATACCTATTCTAAGAGATGCAGAGATAGTCACAAATCACCATGAAAGGCTCAATCATAATAGACTCATAATGAATTGCTTTTAAAATTACACTTTAGAACCTGTATTTTTAAGAAATTAAGAATGAATATATTGATGATGAAATTAAGGTATTAAAAAACATGAATATAAATGAAATATATACAACACAACAGAAAAACTGAAAAAAAACTTTCACTCTATTTGCTTGAAGAGGTAAGGACTGCTGTAACTGTGCTTGCAACAGTAAGAATGAAACATAATTTTTGTAGTTCTTGGATATCCTATGCCTTCCTTGGTTTTACTCTGGGTCCAGTTGTCCCGTGTTCCTTTAATACATAATTATCCCTTAATAGAGTTGTCTTTCCTCTCCCTTGTTCATTTTAGCTGGAGGAGAAAAACTTTTAAGGCTTCCCTGACCTTCTACTGATCCCACACGATATCCCACCATCAGCACCTGTCCATCTTTCTGAAAGGTTGTTTCAAAGTCACTGTTTGCTTAGGCTAGTGGGATACCTTGGTCATCATAACTATAACGAATCAGTATGGAAGATATCCGTAAGTGGAACCCTTACCTGGTTGTACATAATTTCTTGCTGCTTCAATGTTTCAAAATCCAGTTTGTGTAACTGATTGTTGAGATGTTTCAGAGAAGACCGAGTGCCTTCGATTTCTGACACAAGAGATTTTTCTTTCATTTTCTCAGCCTGCAGCTCCTGAGTTTTCTTAAAGAATACATCTTTTACAATGTTCAATTGCGCTTCCACTTCCTAATAATAAGAATTATAGTAGTTAATGAAATTTTATCTTGAAATGTTTTATTTATATAAACATAACATAGGTGCTCATAAGCAAACAAGACCCTCTCACCAATATTTTAGCCCTTGATAATATAAAGTCTTTGTCAGATTTTTAACAAATTCCCAACACTTCTTATAGTCTATTTCAGTAGACTAGAGTCACAGTTTTCTATTTCTGTGTCATGAGCTTTGACCTGTCATCTTAATTCTGCCCCAAGTTTCCGTAGCTTCAAAACGAGGCCACCTGTACAGTTTTCCTCAAAAACATATACATATAGCTTAAAAGTTCACAAAGTTCACTGATATCTTGAGAGTGTGATAGCAAAGAAATCACATCACCTAAACTTCTGGGGGGCTTCACATGGATGTGGTGTGCAGGCACATGCTTAGCCATCAGCCTCCACTGGATGGAAGGTTAGAGACCAAATGGAACTTGGGTGATGTAAACATTCTCACTACGGCCAATTTCAAGCTACCATCTTGATTCTACTAAGTGCAAAAGTTGGGAGGAGATACACAGAAGCAAACTATTGTGCAGTGCTTCCAACATAAAAACATATGAGATGTAAGTAATGCTGACTGTACAGGCATAGGTAATAGAAAAAAAAAGCATAGTAAATACCTTTAGAAATGATGAATACTAAATGGTTGCTACTTTTGCTTTGAAAATAATCTATTTAATCATAAGTCTGTACCATTTGATTTTTAATAGTAACTGCACTTAGCAGCCAACTACAATATTCCTGAGAATTTAATAATTTCACAAGAACAGGCCCCAGTTACTATCACTCTTCCTCGAGTCCAACTTGTCTAGTTCTAGAGGCTTCAGGACCAATATATTTTAGGCTGCAAATTGATTTGCCACGTCCAGATCAAATGAAAAGTTTAATTACTTCAATGTTAAAATAATTTATCTTTAAGTTACTATATTTAGATAAGCATATTTTCCTTTTGCAACCAAAGAACCTCAACACAGAACAAAAGTCTGTGATTGACACATCCAGATCTTCACAAGGCAAAAAATATCTGGTATTTCATGCATTACATTTCATATAATGGATGATTTTAAGCAAGTGGAAATCAGTTGTAGAACAAGAACAGTATAGTCAGGTGGAAATCAGTTGCAAAACCAGGTATGTAGGCAATATGCCAACAGATGCATGGATCATCACCAGGATATGGACAAAGGTCACACTGGAAAGTAACAAATTCCAGAGCACAGCAGAAGGGCAGCCATTAAAACAGACACCAAAGTTAAATAATAAAAATACCACATGTCTCTTAAAAGAACTCCTACCCTTCTGATCAGGAAGAATCTAATTAGATTCCCGAGATTTCACTTCTACTAAAATTGCTGGCTTTTTAAAAATTAACAGTATATGTTACCTTTATAGTCTTTTCCTCTGCCTTCAGCATATCCTCCAAATTGGTAGCTCGCTCTTCCACAGACATGGTTTTCTCACTTATCTCCTTTAATTTTTGTTTAACGATCTGATTTTGATTTTTTAATTTTTGCAACCTGATTAGAGTTTAGGAAGAAAAGATAGAAAACATGCCCAAATACTATTTAATGAAAACAAAAAATAGTTTATCCTAAGATATCCTTATATAATTTAATGGTTTATTCTGCTATAATCCTTATTGCCAATATAGGTTTTTCTTAAGTCTTTGTGAAGGAAAAGACAAAGTTTTTAAGTTTAATGATATATTAACTATAATAATACTCCAGATGTTTAACAAAAAATTACCTTAAGTGTCTAATAATTTTCTAGAGGTAGTATAAGACACTGAAGTGGCCTTTTTCTTACCTTTCTGTTTCTTCGTGGGTGCTCTTCTTTACTTTGGAAATATTTTTCCTTAGAGCTTCTAAATCACTGGAAGTTCTATTCACAGTGATTTTTAAAGAATCCAGCTGTTTATTTGTTAACAGACAAAAAATTACATATTTATTTTATTTCTTTAAATTGAATTTATACACCCATTAAAATGGTAACTCACTTTGCAATTCACGCATATTTACAAATTTCCTTATCTATTCTCATGTCAATTTTTAAGTTGTTTTGTTTCTTAGTACCAAGAAACTTTGTCTATCTAGCTATCCATCTACCTACCTCTCTATATGTATGTATGTATTACAAGTAAATGCAGAAATACCTAATGTCATTAAACTTTCTCAGGAAGAACTCATCACAATATTCAAGAAAAACTAATGTATATGTATAAAGTGCTTGTGAAAATCATAAGAAGTTTAATTTGAACAATCTTTAAAAAGTCTAACATATTATCCCTCCTCTACACATAGTCATAATGACACATATTTTACTGCTAAACAGAATTGTGAAAACAAAAATCTAAGACATAAATTTTCTCCTTCATTGAGAAGCTTTGCTAAAACCCAAGGACTCTACCACAGAGGAGAAATTTAAAAGAGAGAGAACTAATAAATCTTATAAATTTGTAGAGTTCAAAATCAATACACAAAAGCTATCTCATTTCCATACTCTAACAACTCTAAAAAACAACAAAAATTAAATCCTTTAAAAAACTTGTAATAGCATCAAAAATTAACTAAAAAATTACCAAGGAAGAGAGAGATCTATACACTGAAAACTATAAGATATTTGTAACAGAAATTATACAAAACCCAAATAAATGAAAATATATTCCATTTAACAGATTGAAAGAAATTCTACTGTCAAAAATGTTGACACTACCCAAAGCTATGTATAAATCTAATACAATCCCTATAATAATTCTAATGTCATTCTTCAGAGAAGAAAAGAATCCTAAAATTTATATAGAACCACAAAAACCCTAACCAAAGCAACCTGGAGCAAGGAAAAGAAAGCTGGAATAAATCTTAGTTCTTAGCTTCAAACTACGTTATAAAGTTCAGTAATCAAAACAATATACAATTGGCATAAAAACAGACAGACAAGTGGAACAAAATAAAGAGAATGGAATAGATACACATCTACACGGTAAGGTAACCAACAACAAAGATGCCAAGAACTAATAATGGGGAAAGAATAGGCTCTTCTGGAAATGGCTTTGGGAAAAGTGCACACTAATATGCAAACTAATAATATGGGACCTTTCTGTTGCTCCAAACATAAAGACTAACTCAAAATGAATCAAAGACTTAAATGAAGGACCTTACACTTTAAAGTTCTTAGAAGAAAACATATAGAAAAATTTCCTTGGCACTGATGTCGACGATCATTTTTGTGTATGACATCAGAAGCAAAGACCACAAAGGCAAACATTGCAAAGTGAGACCATCCAACGAAACAGCTTGTGCACGGTGAAGAAAACAATCAACAAACAAAAGCGCAATCTGTAGAAGAGGAGATAATATCTGAAAACTATACATCTGGTAAGTGATTAATCTCCAAAACATGTAAGAAGCACATATGACTCAGTAGTAATAGTAATAATAATAATAAATAATAACAATAATAATAATACACTTTCAAAATTGGATTCAGAAAGACACCTTTAGTTATCACTCTCACTACTCTCTCAAAATCCATCTTCACATTTGCCTGGTATCTTCTCATTAGGCTTACCATCTTGATTCCTGAAGAGGATTCCTGACTGTTGTGGTGTAGGTATAGGCTGCGCCCCAAAAGCCTCATATATCTGCATGTAGCGAAATACTTCTGCAATTGTGTGCTGTTGGGAGATGGGGCCTCGCTGGAAAGGGTGGATGCTTGACCTGGACAGATTGTGTCACATTGGGAGACTGTAGGAGGGGACAGGGTAGAGCTTTCGGATGTATGTTTTTGACTTATGGGTCTGGAAATGATGGAGTGACACCCACTCTAGGTGTGGAATATTCCCAGGAATATTGATATTCAGAGATTAATGAAGCAATAGAAGTAGCACACACTACCACTGAAGGAATAGCTCACTGACTTTGCTATGGGACAGATATACAAAAGTGGCTACAAAAGTGACCTGAGCTCAGCCAGGTGACCAGGGGCAGGAATTTCCCTGTGAATCTGACAGTATAGAAGCCTATAAGCCTTTTTTACCTTTGTCTCAGCAGACTGAGCAGGAGATGAATTTAGGATATGCCAAGACAGGAAACCATCTGAAGTAATTCCCTTTGCCTGAGTAGGCAGATGAGCGAATAAAAACTCCAATTATTTGTATCTCCAGGATGTTGTAGCCACTTCTCTCCCGGAAGTGGGAGGCAAACTCCCTAGGAGTGAGATTGGGCCCAGGAGAATGCTGACTGTGACCCAGAAAGCAAAAATCACACAGTAGGAAGAAACACTCCATCAGAGGAGTCATACGAGATCATACGAGATCAGACTGCAGGCTAGGAAAGTATCAGAGCATTACCTGGAAGGCGTAAATCCGTCATGCAGTGAGCACATTCATCCAAGCAGAGGGAAATACCAAAAGCAAAACCAAACAAATCAGTGGTGGTTTGAACACTGTGGCAGGAAGAGTTCAGCCACATGCTGTTTTGCACGTGGGGGGTGAAAGGGGATGTCTGACTCTGGAAGCAATCTATGGGCTCAATGCAATCCATATCAAAATACCAACAATGTTCTTCACAAAACTATGGAAGTGCAAAAGACTCAGAATAGCCAAAACAGTCCTGAGCATAAAGCAATGCTGGAGACATCAAAATACCCAATTTCAAAGTACACTCTGAAGCCACAGTAACAAAAGCAACAGGGTACTAGCACAAAAGCGAACATGCAGAACCATGAAATGTAAGAGGAGACACAGAATCAAACCCACGCTGCTACAGCCATCTCATTTTGTACAAAGAGGCCAAAAATGAACACTGGAGGAAAGATAGCCTCTAAAAGATGCAGTTAGGATAACTGGATATCCATGTACAGAATATTAAAACCAGGTTCCTGTCTATCACCCTATACTAAAATCAAATATAAATGAATCAAAGTCTTAGGTATAAGACCAGAAACTTTAAAACTACTAGAATAAAACAGAGAGAAGTACTTGAAATCATAGGTACAGACTTACTGAATAGAACCTCCATAGCATGAAATAACATTAAGAATCCATAAATGGGAATGCATCAGATTAAAACTTTGTGCACAGCAAAAGAAGCAGTCAACAGGATAGAGAGACAACTTATAGAATGGGAGAAAATCTTTGCTACATACTCTTCTGGTAAATTAGTTTCTAGAATATATAAAGAACTCCAAAACCATTAACTCTAAACAAAAACAACCCACTCAATAACTGGGCAAATGAATGAACAAACTTCTCAAAAGAAGTTTGAATGGCCAATAAGTATAAGAAAAGCAAATGGTCAAACATTTTTAGATATTAGGAAAATACAAGTCAGCATTGAAATCTTGTTTACTATGGGAAAAATTCACCATGGCTAAATTGTGGAAACAGCCTACAACAGACACCTGTCGACAAATGAATGGATAATAAAAAAGGAAGTATTTAACCAATTCAAAAAACAGTGAAAAAATGGGATAATGCATACAAAATGGGGACTTAGGCAGCCACAAAGAGGAATGCCATTTGCAGGAAAATGGTGAAACTGGAGACCATTGGTTTAAACAAAAATAAAGTAGACCAGAGAGAGTTAAATTATTAATTAGAGAGAAAGACAGACAGTGAAAGAATAAGAAAATTTGAAGGTAGACTTTTTGAAATGAAGAAAGGGACCAGGGGACGAGGAAGCAAGGAAAAGAGGGGAATCTGAATGAAAATATATGTATGTACTGACATACCAAAACAAATTTTGTTAGTCTATATTGGTAGTATACACTAATAAAATATTATGTAAGAATACCAATAGCAAAATGGTATGCACAGTATGATGCTCTGAATATAGATTTTTAAAATAAATGATATTTTCCAAAAAGAATCAGAAGTTAGTTTCTTAATAAAAAGATCGGTCTACTATGTTATTTTCTTACTAATTCAGCAAGGACACAAGAAAACAGTCTTTTAGTTGACATACCTCATCTTTAAGCTTATTTTTAGTAGTTTCATGATGTTGATATTCGGTTCTACATTTCAAAATTTTACGATCAGCCACAGAAATTTTTTTCTCATACTCTGTGTTATTCCCAATCTCATTTTCCAAAAACTTGATCTTTTCTTTAACCAAATTTTCTTTTTCCCTTGTTTCCTGCTTTAGCTTGGCTAAGGCCTGGAATCATAACAAATGTGTTTACGTAAATACGTGTTTAATGTAACAAAATGAAAATTAAAAGAAATTTAGCTTTAATTTTTCCACCATTATATGCAGTTTTTTATTTAACAAAAAACTTAACAGAATTTCTTTAAATTGAGACTTTTTGTATGAAAGACACAATATTAACAGGTCACACATCACTATCTATGAATTCACAATGTTGAAGTTCTCTACACTTTCTCTCATACATCAGGAACTTTGTTAAAGAGACGAGAAAAACAATTCAGCCTGTATATGCATGGGACATAACACTGAAAATATATATATATTTTTTTGCATAGAAACCTGAGTTTCCATTGAGTCCAGCCTGCAGAAATGAATGGAGATAAATCTTCTAATGGGTTAAAGAGCAGGATGGGAAGGTGGCATGAAAAGGCGACATATTAAGGAGTGGGGATACAGGTGAAAAGAACAGGCTGGAAAGACAGACTTCAGAGCCAAATTGTGACGTTTAAAAGCCATGTCAAAGAAATCCAACTTTAAAGGAATGTGAAGATTTTAAAGCTGGGGAATAAAAAGAAGGGAGGATGTTCTCACCAGTGCTTCTGATGGGAACAGAATTAGGAAATTATAAGAGAAAATTACCCTAAGTTGTTCTTTTAAACAAAAGTTTTCACAAATGGTATCTTACCAAACAACTAACACTAGGAGATTGAGGGAGGGGAAGTGTGTTTTGAAATCGACAAGTTTCTGAAGTGCTGTGTGCAATATTATACATATTAGTATACTCAATGTATATGAGTTCCAATGTATTTTTTAAAAGACATTTTACATTTGTTTAATGTAGCATTCCTGCAGCATCCTATACAGTTACTGTAATCAGTCAACCAAAAGGCATGTCAAACTTTTTGCGTTTAAATATTTCAGATCAACATTCTCAACTTTCCTGTGCTGTGCTGACTTCGCTACCTCTTGGACAGATGCTCTAATATTTAGAGTAATGACTTCTGGGTCAAGATGGCGGCTGAGTAACAAAGCTGCACAATGGCTTCTCATTGACCCACTTAAAAAGTTGAGAATTTAGTCATAAAATGCCTGTTCGATGTAGCTAGGACAGGGAGGGGCACCCCCAACAACTGAAAGGAGGCCAGGGGAAGGTCAGAAATCCCGAACGAACATCAAAAGTGGAGGGGGGGAAAAAAAAAAAACCTCTAGCAGCCTAGGAAGCTGCTCCAGGCCAGCTGCAAATGGGTAGGAGCGGCAGGCATTGGCAGATGGAGGAAAGCCCCTGTTCATAACGCAAGTGGAGAAAAAGAGCAGCCAACTCCGCACAGCCCTGAGCCACTGGCACCCACAGACTACAGACAGAGGACTGCCTGGAGGCCAGAACCTCAGACTGAGGTAAGCACAAGTCCAGGAGAAATGGGAATTGTCAGCAACTGGTAGCTCCAGCCTCCAAAAAAACAAACCTGCGGGTAGTACATACTACAAACATGATGTGCGCTCCCCCTAGAAAAGGCCTTCTGGAGCCCCGATCAGAAGCAGTGCTCGGCAGCCATAACAGGCAATGACGTAAACAGGAGCCATTTAATTTAACAACAAAAAAAGCCCAAGACTGAACTGTTTGAAGTAAAAGAAAGCTCAGAAGAGCACATTAAGGCTTTTGGGGTCACTCTTAAACATTGCCTAGGAAGAAACAGGCACAAGAAGCAGTTGCAGAGAGAGAGAAAAAAGGCTACTGACCTCCTGAATGGCTCAGTGTAGTAGGCACACCTCCTAGAGTGGAGAGTCCCCCCACCAGGGGAGGAAATCCAGGACAGGTGGGAGAGCTTTGCTGAGGGGGGGAAGGGTGAGCAAGACACCTCAAATCCCACTGGACTCTCAGGTCCCGCCTCACTGCCTACTCCCAGCACTGAACTAAGAGAAATTGCACTTTACCACCACACGCTGTCATAGCCGTTCAAAGAAACCTCCCAGCTAAGCCTCTAAAATGAAGTCCCTCAACACCAGAAAAATGGGAAGAAGACAGAGCAACAGGGCACCCACACAGATGACTGAGACGCCAGAAACCAATGTCATGGGCTCTGAAATAGTGGAACTCATAGGGAAAGAAGTCAAAAAGCAAAGAAATGAGTCAAACAATCAGTTCAAATAAGACATTCTCAAAGAAATGCAAGAAATAATCAGGAGGCTTAAAAAACGCTTACTAAGCCGATAATGGTCCTAGTGGAGACAAAGCTCATTGAGCATATTGAAGCCACAAATAAAAAGATGGCTGAGGTAAATATGGAAATGCAAGATATGAAAGAACATTTTAATAGAGAAGTAGAAAATCTAAAAAGAAATCTAGATTAAATTGAGGACATGAAAAATATATGTGACGGCAGGCAAAGACAACTCACATATTGTGAGGACAGAATTTCAGATGCTGAAGACAAGGCTGAGGAAGCAAATGATGCAATTAGGCATGCTGCCAAAATTAAAAATGAGCACAGTAGCTGGACACAACAGCTGATGAATGATTCAAAGAGAACCAATCTCAGAATTATGGGTGTGGGAGAAATAGCAGAGGATTGCAACAAAGGTATAAAGAATTCATTCACTGAAATATTGCAAGAAAACTTCCCTAATCTAGGGGGAAAATGAACTTTTAGGCACAAGAAGTTTATAGAACACCAACTAACCTCTACCATCAATGACACTCACCATGACATATCATAATCAAAACCTCAGCAATACAACATTAAAAAAAGAATACTAAAAGCAGCAAGAGAAAAACAGACATTATTCTACCAAGGCAAACCCATTTGAATTACTGCAGATTTCTCAGGTTAGAAGAGCCTGGAGCAAGATCTTTCAAGTTTTAAAAGACAGCAACTGTCAACTCAGGTTGTTGTATCCAGCAAAATTATCCCTAAAAATTGAAGAAGTAAAAAATTTTCATGACCAAGTATCCTTTAAGAAATTTGCAACCACAAGCCCAGTATTGCAGAAAACACTTGAAGGAATCTTTGAGAAAAGTACAGAGACAAGCAGCACCAAAAATAAATAAATAAATAAATAAAAAGAAAGAAAGAAAGAAACAAAGAAAAACCTAAAGAGAAAGTATAACAAAAAAATTGGTATTTGAATCATTTGATTGGTATCCTTCTAAACCAGTCCCAACTGTCTCATAAAATCCGTGAATTTTATCCCAAGAGTATATAAGTTTACAAAACATAATAATTATATTCAACATGGGGAATTGGTATGAAATCTTTAAAAATATGTATGTATGAAGTTAGGGATGGATAGGTAAGTAAAAGGATAAACCAAATCTGGCAAAATAATTAGTGAAATGTGAGTAAACAATTTATGAAAGTTAAAAAGAATCTGAAATAACTAAGCATGCCACTCAATCTATTGCTTTAACTGTAGTATACTTACAGATACAGATTTAAGTTCACTTATTGTAGCAAATTGACATAGACATATGCTCGTTTAATGTAGCAATCACTTTTTTGATTTTGGGTGTAAGTTTATCCTCTTTGAGAGGCAGAGTGATAAGCAGCACCAAAAAATACGGAGGAAAGAAAACATATACAGAGAAAGTGTGCGTTCATTTTCCTACAAATGACTCAATTTTATCTTTCTTTATGGCAGAGTAGTACTCCATAGTGTATATACACCACATATTTCTCTATTCATCTGTTTTTGGACATACTGGCTTATTCTAAGATTTGGCTATTATAAATTGCACTGCTGTAAAACACGGGTATGCACATGTCACTCTTGTAATGACTTTAACTCTTTTGGGAAGATACCAGAAGAGGTATAGCTGGGTCAAATGGAGTAACAATTTTCAAAAATTTTTTTTTGAGGAATCTCCGTTCTGCTTTCCATAGTGGCTGTACCAGTTTACAGTCCCACGACCTTGCCAGCATCTGTTTTTTGAGTTCTTGATACCAACATTCTTACTGGAGTTAGGCAGAACCTCAGCATTGTTTCGATTTGCTTTTCTCTTATGACTACAGATGAACATTTTTTCACGTATTTATTGGCCATTCAGATTCTTCTTCTGAGAACTGTTCATTCATTTCAGATGCTCACTTTTAAGTGGGCTCTTTAATTCTGGAGAGTCAATTTTTTTTTCAGTTCTTTGCAAATTCTTGATAACAGTCCTCTGTCTGAGAGTAGCTGGCAAAAACTTTGCCCATTCTATCAGTTCCTTCTTCACTCTGTTGATTGTTTCTTTAGCTGTGCAGAAGCTATTTGTTGATTCTTAGTGTTATATCATGTGCTTTGGGGTTTTTATTGAGAAAGGCCTTGCTTACACATACGTACTGATGGGTTTTGGCTATTTTTCCTTCCAGTAGGTTCAGTGTTTCCATTTTAATATCTAGGGCTTTGATCCATTTTGATCTGATTTTGGTGCATGGTGGAAGAGTGGGATGTGTGTCTAGTTTCACTGCTCTGCATGTGGCCAGCACCATTTGTTAATGCGGCTGTCTCTACTTCTGCGTATGTTTGTGGCCCCTTCATCAAAGATCAGATGGCTGAAGGTACTCGGGAATGTCTCTGTATCTTCAATTCTGTTCCATGATACACCTGTTTGTTTTTGTGCCAGTATCATGTCATTTTTATCACTGGTGCTTTGTAATATAATTTGATATCTGGCATTGTGACATGGCCCCTGCTTTTGTTTTGTTGCTTAGGATTGTTTTGGCTATTCTGGGTTTCTTGTGGTTCCACATAAAGTTTTGGATCATTTTTTCTATTTCGTTGAAAAATATTTTATTATCTTGATTGGCATTGCATTTAATATGTCATCAGTTTAGATAGTATGGCCATTTTAAAAATGTTTTTTCTGCTCATCCATGAACAGCGACGTATTTCCATTGTCTGAAATGCTCTTTGACTTTTTTTTCAGAGTACTATAAATTTTAGTATAGAGGTCCTTCATTTGCTTAATTAGATTGAGTCTTAGATATTTAATTTTCTTTGAGGCTGCTAGGAATGGTATTGCTTTCCTGATCTCTGTGTTTTCATTGTTGCTGTTGATGAATGTTACTGATTTTTGTGTATTGATTTTACTGCAACTTGGCAAAAATTGTTTATTAATGTTACTAGTCTCCTATAAGTACTTGGGTTGACTTCTGGCTTCTTTAAAGCTTGAGAGATTTCACTACAGGGTCTCCTGTCCTTTAAGATTTGCACTGAGTAATTTGCAACAATTCAAATAGGGTTACCTTAGGAAAAGGTCAAAACTAATGCCTGATTATGGCATTAGTTTCCTCAGCCTTGCCTTCAAGGTCTAAAATTCTGTCCTTGCCATGTCCAAGCCTGACTTCCCCTGCTTTCAAATGAATTTACTATATCCTAAACTTCATCTACATTTCTTTTCAGATATTCCACGTCTCTACCAAAATGTCCCTTATTATCTTACATTGTTGTATTTACCTCAGCCAGCTTTTTGTCATCTGTATGCTCAGTGAGATTTGTAACCATTAAGATCATTATTTGTTTAGTATGACAGTTGGAAAGATTATGTCAACTTTGGACAATCAGGAACCACACCCGGATTAGGGTTTGGGAACCTAACCCTAGATTGAGAATTGAGAACCAGCCTGGATCAGAGTGTGAGGGATTCGTGGGCCAGTGAATGAGAGAAGAGCACCCACCCAGTTGTGGGAGGGCCAACAGGACCTCCAAGGGTATAAAAGGAAGAAAACAGATTGTTACAGCTTCTTCCTCTGGGAAAGCTCTCACCTTTGCAATGATCTATGGATGCCAACTTGCTACACCAAATTGCTAGGAAGCCAATTTGCTATGTGGACTTGCTACAAGCCTCAGATCTTCATCACCAATTTGCTCCAGTCTCGATTTGTGCCTGTCTGCCTGTCGCTAATCTTCAGTCGCCAGTCGTCAGTCTCTAGTCTTTGCTGTTGTTCTTCGAACAACCGAGATCTGCAGCAGACTCTCACGGTGTGTCCTGCAGTCCCAGATGGGAGTTCCACTTCGTGGCTGAGCAGCCATCAGACACTCCAGCCCTCACAGATGCTCACTGCCATCTTTGACTATCTCTATCGTCAGATTTATAAGCCTTCTGAATAGATCTTTTTTTGTTATAATGTTTGTAAATTCTGTGTTTTGAAAGAACCCAAACTAATACAGTTAGTAAATTCCTCTTTAAGCCCGGTGACCATTACTTGCATTTCTTTAAGAATGTCTTGACTGAACTGATTGTTCTCAGAAACCTACTGGTCCATTTTCTATGAGTTTCACTATGTCAGAGCCCATGACATTAGCTTCTGAAGTCTCAGATATCTCTATGTGTGTCCTGTTGCCTTGTCTTTCCATGATTCTATTGCTTAGGGACTTCACTTTAGTGGCCTCGCTGACAGGTTTCTCTGAATGTATATGGACGATGGGGGGATAGCTGAAAGTCTTCTGAGTTCTATGCATGGAGTAGGTAGGGAGGAGGGCCTAACGGTCTGATGGCCTGTTTGGTGTCTTATTTACATCCTCTCCTGCCGTGCTGGCTTCTTTCCCCCAACAGCACGCCTCTCAGCAATCTGAAATGCTCCCACTACCACCTGGACTGTTCAGGTGGTGAGCAGCCTTTCTTTCCCCTCTGCAACTGTCTCCTGTGCCAGTTCCTTCCTAGGCACTGATTAAGAATATTCCCAAAGGGGCTGGAGGAATGGCTCAGCGGTTAAAGCGCTTGAGCAAGCGCTAAACCAAGCGTTAAATACCCGAGTTCGATTCCCCAGCACCACATAAGCTGGGCGTGGTGGTGCAGGCCTGTAATCCCAGCCCTCGGGAGGCTGAGACAGGAGGATTGCCGTGAGTCCAAGGCCAACCTGGGCTCTGAAGTGAATTCAAGACCAGCCTGGACTACAGAGCAAGACCCTGTCTCAAAAAATAATAATAATATCCCCCAAATCCCTGATGTGTGGCCCATCTGTGGCTTCATTTACCCTGAAGAGTTGAGATTTGGGCTCTTTTCAAAATGCCTCCTGTATACATCACTGCCTAGTATGGCTGCCAAGTACTGCTTCTCCTGAGTTTGTCTAAGCTCTGTCAGGCCTTTTGAAGAGGAAGTGCACAGTGTGTGTGCAGCTTGCACTACCCACAGGCTTGTTTCTGGATGTTGAGGCTACCAGCTTCTGTCAATTCCCACTTCTGAATCCAGTCTTACCTCGATCTGAGACTGCTGGATGCTACAATTCCTATGGCTTTCAACTCTAGGCTTATCTCAGTCTGTGGATGCTGGCAGATCATGGCTCTTCACAGGGAACTGGAGTAGCTTTCTAGGCTGGCGTTTCCCTCAGTTTCTGAAGCATCTGCAGGGTTTTAAGCCTTTCTGTGGCCTTTTTACAATTCCCAGAGCCCCACTCTCTCTCCTACCTAAGTTGAACAGAAATTTTTTAACTATATCTTGACTTTTTAATGAGCCTGCAAGGAGCCATTGAGCAATTCTATTTCTCAGTCACCATCTTGCCCAGAAGTTTTCACAGATTTAAAATAAAAGAATCACAAGCAGACCATATCTAGATATCAAATGCTAACCTCCCAGCAGCCTGAGTGGTTTGACTTTTCGTGGAGTAAATTCAGCATTGAATTTAAGAGCTTCTCACTCCCTTTTTTTCATCTGCAATCTCTTATTCTTTTCAATTCCTCCTAAACTGCCTACTTTAACTCTTCAAAATTTCAATTCTTAATGAACTCCCAAAAATGTCCTGCTAAATTACCTCTAAAGTAGCATGCAATAGCAGTAGGTCTGTATCACCAGGGCACTCCCCTTCTGAGTTTTTACGACATTGTTGGTGCCTGACCTTCAAAAGTAAAACTTTATGGCAGTCTAGGTTTCTTGTCTGACTCTGTCTCTGTTTCTTGGTTATCTGCCAAGGCTCATTTCTCTACACCTGTAACTTCCTGCCAAACAGCATAAAGGTTAAATCCCAGGCACCACAGTCAGCCGTGTGTAAGGCAAGGCATTCATTTCACAGCTACAATACATTCCCCAACTCAGCAGTGCAAAGATATAGCTTTCAGGGATTAAATACTATAAGCAAATAATCTTCATAATATCACATTTTGAAATGGATATAAAGTCAGCTTTGAAAAACACTTACCAAAACTATTAAATTCTGCTGCAAAAGTAACTTTCAAATAACAGTCTGATTTACATTTGAAATAATGATTTAAACACAAAGAGACAAATATTGCTGAACATTGCAAGGACCAGCTACCTTACCACGGCACAGTCATCTATGTCTTTATCCCTCTTCTGCATCTGCTCTATTGTGTCCTCCCACTGCTTAATGAGTTCTTTTCTTTCATTATGAATCCTGCTAAAATCTTGTGCTGCTTTATCCAATTCTAACTGCCAAAGAGAGAGCAAACAACATTTCTGTGAGTGTAAGTACTTTTGCAAACATCACCTTGAAAATTAAGATGTAAAAACCTTCATCAAACTAACCTGGGCACCTAGAGTCTCTGTAAGTTCATTGTCAAGAACCTTTCTCTTCTGATTACAGTCCACAGTCAGTCTTTCCAACTGCAGGGTCAGTGCCTATGATGAGTAACATGTGAATTTTTATGATTATTATTTTTAATTTAAAAGCTGTTAGATGTCGTAGCTAACAATAAGTAGCACTAAATTATTTGCATGAATTTATTTGATACTTAAGACAACTATCAAACAATATATATTTGCCTAATATTTTAACTTTAAGTGCTAAACTGTTGGTACATAACTTCATAAAAACTCCATTGTTCTAAAATAACTTTAGTACTTTGTAAAGTAAAATTAGATATTAGGCCTACTATAGAAAATAGCAGGCTTCATAACAATGATTTTGTTCGTATCATTAGATATGAGTAGATTTTAAGTGACAGTTACGATAACAATAATCAATAGAACTATACTCTCAAATCAGGAAACGTTCTGTGAAATACTCAAGTTACCCTTTAGGGAAAGTATCAATAAATAGTTCTAGCATAAGACTTTCTCTTTTGAAATGCTTTTAAGAATCCTCCTAAATCAAGATATCAATGACAATGCATCATTTCTCACCCTGATTTTATTATCATCTTGTTTTGCATATTTCTGAAGGGTGAGGGCATCGCTATCCTTATGAGCAGATTCTTCTAGCCAGGCTTCCAGGGCTTGCTGGTCCCAGTTCATTTGACACCTCAAACCTTCCAATTTTTGCTTAGCTTTAAATATGCCACTCTAATTTGCAAAGAATGTGAGAGAAAGGAAAATATTAAAACATTATACCCTATACAAATATTACATACTATAGAACATGTTGGAAAGAAGTATGTCCCAGCCTGCAGATGTTTAGAATAATACCATATTTAATTATATAACTATGGCATTTGAATTTTAATTCCTTACTTGTAAAATAGAGAAGATACGATCATACAAGTTTGAGAACAAGTTAACCAAAGTTCTCTTAAAGGGGCTTTAGATTTTTAAGCAATCCCAATATATCTATGTGTACATCTTTTTTAAAATCAAGTGCTTAGCATGCCAATGTAAGACCTCTGACAAGTTCCTTCAGCCTAATTTCCAATCCTCTTTACTTCCCCTAAGAAGCTGCATGTTACTAACTTAGAAAACACCTCTAATTAAAATAAATATAGTAAAGAAGACAAAAGTACTCCTGTAAATTTAGTTATTTAAAGACTCTAGGTTGATACAAGAAATAAAATCAAAGAAAAGTAAATAATAAAAATAATAACAAAGTAAAAAAAAAAAACAGGACCCCTTCAGTCTTCCATTTGTACCTCCTTATCGCTTTTCCGTTCCCGAATGGACGTCATCTCGGTAACTAGCCGCTGGACCTCATCCTTCACTCGTTCCAGTTCTCTTACAGCAATGGCCTTGAAATGTTCTTCACTTTCAATCTCGTTTTCTCTTGCTTTGTAAAGAGACTACAGAAAAATACACAAAACACTTTTTAAAGTTTAATATTACATTATTTGTAATAGTGCATTATATAAAAAGCTCCCACAAAACGCTTTAATACTGTGCTACTGCCCAGAGAAAACTTCATCAGAGCTCTCCCGAGATTATGTTGATCTAGGAAAACAAAAATAAAATAAAATAAAATAAAATAAAATAAAACACAAGGTTACATGTTAAGATTTCAAAGCTGTCAGTAAAAGATATCAATTAAAAATAACTGGAAAATGCTTATATTGGTCACATATTCTTATGAACAGATAATTTTTAAATAACTGCTTAACACTGGCGATTATAAATATTTCCTAGGATATGCATTATGATAGGATACAATCATGCCTTTGACTACTGACCTTGTAGCCCTTCCAGGTTAACATGATTTACTTTACAGTATTCAAGCTACTGCTGTTGTAGAAAGCATCTGCTCTTTTGTTTCTATTCGATCCAGTTTTGTCTACTCAGGTTTGATGGCAGTAAGATATGTCTACAGACACTCTGTTTCTCAAATCTCCAACTTGTTAGTTTAAAAACTTGAGAAAAAAATGACTGTTCCAAACAGTTTTTGACTGCTCAGCCATTTCAGGATTCAAGAAACTTGAGTATTGTTTTCAAAAGTTTATTAAATGTTTAACTTTTAAACAAGATTTATAAGCCATTAAATAGATACTTACCTATATTGAGTGTAAATTATTTTTAAAAGCATCGCTTTGTTCATTTTTAAGAATTATACATTTTTAAGCAGGGTGTGGTAGTGGACAACTGTACGGTGACTTTTCCCCCCCATTTTATTGATATGTATTAGTGCAAGATTTAAGGTTTACAATGAATTGAGGATTTTGTGCACCTACGTATCTTGTCAAGATGACAAAGACTTAATCCCAGCACTCAGGAGGCTGTGGTGGGAGGATTGCTGTAAGTTCGAGGACAGCCTGGGCTCCATAGCGAGTCTAGGACCACCCTGGACTACAGAATGAGGCCTTGTCTAAAAATAGAAATTCTTTTCTTCTCAGAAAAATTAATGAACTTTTTTTAAGTGTTGAAGACAGTAGTAAACTCTCCAGTGCTAGTTTGCCACGTGGTCTGGTTTGTGGGGCAACAATCAGGCAGTGAGCTGCACTTAGATCATTCACAGAACAAAAGTTTATTTAGTCACTCCAAAGTTTGTTTTGTTTTGATTTTGTGTTTATTTGTTTTGAGGCAGGGTCCCGCTCTGTAGTTCAGGCTGGTCCTGAACTTAACTATGGAGGGTAGGCTGGCCTCAAATACCCCGCCTCAGTCTCCCAAGTGCTGGGATTATAGGCATTCACCACCACACCAAGCTATTTTGCATGGTACAAGGGATTGCACCCAGGACCTTGTGCTTCCTAGGCAAGTGCTGCAATCACTGAGCCATGCCTCCAGCCCTCCAAGTTTTAATTTAATTAATTTGTTAGTATTTCTGAAATGCATTTTGCTACCCCAAGTTATCTTAGTTTATAAAATAATTTAATCTCAGAATTGTTATTAAAATTTTAATTTTGGAACTATATTAAAATACCACGAAACCATACAGACTACAGAAGTATGCAGACTAACAGCCTCCAGTCAAAATGGCCCTAGTATGTTGCACTGAAAAGCTGAAAAGAAGACAGAAATTTTACTCTGAGTTCTGTAAGTTCGTAAGTTCTGCTTCTGCTTATAGCTTTCATTTCTTATTGCCATCCTTGGATCCTTTTCATATAAATCTGTTGCTTGCTACTATATAAAATTATTTAATGACTTCCTTTTATTAGGAATGAATTTTTATTCAAAATTGTTAGTAGTAGATAGTTCCTCAAAGTCTTTCTGTCTATATACTTTCATGTTCAATGTTATAATCATAATAGTTTGATGATGTTTATTTCCTATTAAACCTCTAAAATAAAATCAGATACAAATTGACTATGAAATACATGACACAATTGACATAAATTTTAATATTTCTGTACCTGTGTAAATGAGAATTCTTGCATAACATTTTTGAAGTGACAGTTCATAGCATTGATGCGATCTTCATAGTCACGTAGCTGATTCTGTAACTTTGATTTTTCATCCTGCAGGCTTGATAACTATAAATAATAAATGCTGTCATTAGCAAACATTCTATTAAGTTTTATTATGCTGAAGGGCCTAAAATAAAAGAGAATTAAATCTTGGGTCAGGTTGAGATCCTATAACAAAAATACCATAGTTTGGTGGCTTAAACAGAAGTTAATTCCTCACAATTTTGAGGACTGGAAAGAGCAAGGTCAAGGCATCAAGCTTTGGTCCTTGTGGAGGGCCCTCTTCCTACTTCGCACACCGGCACCATCTTGCTGCACTGTCCCAGGGTAGGGAGAGAGATCATCTCTTTCTTGTCTCTTCTTATAAGGTCACTAATCTCATTTCCAGGAGCTCTACTCCTATGCCCTAGGTACCTCTCCAAGGCCCTATCTCCAAATATCATCACAAGGGGAATCAGGACTTCACTGTATGAGTCTGGAAAACACACAAACATTCAGTCACAGTTTTTGCTTTTTCAGAAACTTCTAAAATCTACTATTTCAAATATAAAATAATGCTATTATTTTGAGGTTACTGTGGGAAAAGTTGTACCATATTACACAAAACAGAAGTCTCTTAGAATTGTAGCAATGGCAGAATACACTGACAAAATGCATTTTCTATACAGCAGTGCTACACTCTTATAGGGCAAAAATAAGACTCTTTTCCATAACTAAATCACAAGATGTCTTAAGCAAATGAGAGCATTCTAAGAAGGAAAAAAAAAAAGAAGAAAGGAAGGAAGGAAGGGAAGAAGGGAGGGAAGAAGGGAGGTAGGGAGAGAATAGTGGCCATATATCAGGTATTATGTTATCATCTCTGCTCCCTGAACTCCTTTTCCAAACTCATAAACTGATGTTAAGCTTAACAGTATAGTTCTCATGTGCTTAGAACCTTGCTTTGAAAAGAAATCACTGTTATGGACATATTTAAAGTATACATTCTCTTTCTGAGAGATATGCGTTCTCTCTGTGTTGGCTGTTAGTACTATTTATTACATTGTCTTTGTCTACTATGCTTGATTCTGAGCAGGTCATTAATACGGTACAACTGTGTACTATCAGTATAGCCGTATCATTACCTACTTGCATTTACAATAGCTCTGACTGTTATGTAATCAGTTATTGTGTTTTTGGTGCATACAGCCTCAAGACTTTTACTTGATTCACCAATCATGCCTTTTATGACTGCATAATGTTCCTAGAACAAAACTGCTTCCTGAATAACAACATAACCATTAATTTTCAATAAATTTATAAACCCTTTCCCATAAACTTGATTGCTTTTTTTCTTATATAAAATGACATATAATAACCCAGATCAGGAAGACCACAACAGGACGGCTGCAAGTGAGCCAAGTCTGAGCAACTTAGCAGTTTAGCAAAATCCTGTTTCCAATCAGAAATAAAAAATGAACCAGAGATATAGCTGAATATAAGACCTTGGGCTTGGTCTCCAGTACTCCTCCACCCCACCCCACCCCCCAAAAAAATTCACCTATTCAACAAGAACTTACTCTACATAGCAAATACTAACATAAAGAAGACCCCAGAGGGAACAGATAATTCAGAACACAAAAGACAAAACTAAGCACACACACACACACACACACACACACACACACACACACACACACACTATGTAGGGGTGTATTATTATACTCCTAAAAAATCACAGTGCTATGAAAAAAGCAACAAGTAGACAAATTGAAAACACAGTTGATAAATATAGTTGCCACAGTAAAACAGGCCAGAGGAAAATTGAACTCTAAACACTACAAGGGGTTTTTTTAAACTTAACCTACAAAGCAATGGAAATCAGAACATTATCAGATTATTCACCAACAATACTGCTAGAAGATAATAAAATAATACATTCCAAATTCTGTGGAGAAAAACTAGTTTTTGACATAGAATCTTCCACCCAGTCAAACAACTATTGAATATGAAGGTAAATACATTTTCCACGATCCAAGAATCAGAATGTAGTATATACACACACAGTGGAGTAATATTCTGCTAATAAAAAAGAAAAATTTGAGTCATTTGAAGGAAAATGGATGCACCTTCAGATCACGAAGCTTAGCAAAATCAGACACAAATGGTTAAATTTTGCATGTTTTTTCTCATATGAGAAACTCAAAGTAAACAATAAGTAAATGTGCAAAATGGAAGAGTGACCGTATGAAACAGAGATAGATTTTGTGGAGAAGGAAAGCAGATGGGTGACCAGAAGGCGGGAGAGGAAGGGGGAAGAAAATGATGAAAATGATCAAGAGGCAATATGTATGTGCAGTAGTAATTCCTCAAGTTACATGTAATTATTACGTCATGAATACATAAAAAAGAAAACTTTAAAATTAAAGAACGAAGATTCCCACACACCCTTTTTCAGAACACACACACACACAAATTCTACCAAAATGTGAACAACACCTAAAGGTAGTGTGGCACATTTTCACGTGTCAATGGCAATTTTTCATTTTTGTGTGTTTTACCCGAGACAGGTGATGAGAGACAAAGAGGGGAAACAAAGGCCACATCACAGCCACGTGGCCTGCTTGGCCTTGAATCAAACCTTTAAATCTCGCCAGAAATATTGGGAACTCTGCCAAGAAAAAAAGGCAGAAGGAGGACCTTGCAGCTCAGAGTTTAAAAACCAGCACCTGCCATATTTTGTATGTCTGCTACCCATTTAGGAAGAGGAACTCACTCTGAAAGGTGACATTAAGGCCTCATTTTTCTGTCTTCTATACCTCCATGTCATTCCCATGTTTGGGCAAGCGAACCCCTAAATGCTGTTTATCACAATTTGGGAGCTCGTCTGAGATTTGCGTGCCCCCTGGAAGGGGGCACCCCAAATAGAGGAGGAGGAACCACACTTCTGGTTTCTAGATTTCCCCTCTGCCTGGGTAGGTCCAATTCTCACACAGGCATGAAATGTTTATATTTGGAAACAGTAAAAATAATTCTGGAAAAAAAAAGAGACAACAGCTGACCTGAACGATTCATGCACAGAACAAGGTAGGAAAAGTTGGTTCTGTAAGCACGGCCTTGGGGCTTAGGAATCCTCAGCGACTGAGTGTGTGAGACTAGGGAAGAGTCCAGAGCCAAGACCACCAACTGGTCTGAGAATGAATAAAAATTCTAGGCATATGAAAGGTCTAGATGCACAAGAAATCTCCAGAATAGAGAGTTAAGTGTCTGAGAGGAACTGAGTGCAAGAAACTGCCAGGATGAGAGGAAAGAATGTCTCGGGGGAACCAGAAACCACGGGGCTGGGACTAAATAGGGTCTCTGGTGTTCACATCTCACCACAGTTTGCACGGGGAGCTGGACACAGAGCTACAGGATTTAATGAAACAGCAGGATTTGGAGATTCCTCTGCTGGTTTGCATGCTTCCCGTGGTCCATCTGCTTTCTATTCTCCTATTACTCCCCTTTGGAATGGGGATGTCACCCTGTCACCTTGTAAGTTGAAGTGTTTAACTTTTCTTTAATTTTCACAGGGGCTCACAACTAGAAGTTTACTTTAAATCTCAGAGGAGACTTTGGGCATGAACTTTTTGGCAGTGCTGTAAGTGTTAAGACTTTGGTAAATCTTGGAAAAGGAATAAATACATTTTACATAAGAAGATGGACACAAGCCTTTTGGGATTTGAGGGAAAATGTCATGGTTTCTATATAAATGTTCCCCCCAAAAGCATAAGTTACCTACGGATTTCATGTGCTGGTGGGAGGTGGAGTCTAGTCAGAAAGGGAGAAATCACTGGGGCTTGACTTGGAAGGGTATAAGGGTTGATAAAGTCATCATTCAGGAGATAAAAGATTTACAATAGGTCATAGAGATAGAGGCTGACAATGGAAAAGTAAGTGCCTGGCTAAAGTGGATCAAATATTTTGTTAGCACCCTTATTAAGGGCGACTATTATGAATGCAGATAGGAAGGTCAAAGGTTCAAGTTGTCCCATTTCCTTTTGGATAGACTTCAAATTCTTCAGGCATGGGCATGGAATTATGATATCACTCTTTCAGGATGACATAGCCTGGGGCAGTAAGTCCTGTTGGTCACTGCTGTTCCCAGCTGCCAAGAGACCAAGAAAAAAGCCCCCAAGAGTTATCAGACCCCCCCCCCCCCAAATTCCCTCACACTGACTATACCTTGTGCCTCTCCAAGTGGAGCGAAACGTAAAGTTGACAGAAAATGTGTCTTGATGTTATGATGGCCAGTCCTTTCAGGAATTATGCAACCAGTCTGCACTGACTGCAGCTCAAGTGGATGTCTGGAGGTGTCATGGAGGCTATTCCTTGAGCTCCTCCCAGCTGACTGGAGTGGAACCTGTACCTTGGTGCTACTGGCTATCCATTCTATTCTGGCATAGCAATCACCTCAGCTTTTCTGAGTCCCGACTCTATCTTGGCCTAAGAGAAAGTTTATTATCCTTGGTGGATTTTAGACCCTTATTATCAGAGACCTTCAAGGAGTTCTTAATGGATTCAATGTCAGACTAGATGCAACCTGTAGGATGGCATGTGGAAACACTAGCTTTAGACATGGTATTATCAAAATAGGGGTGGGTATTTGTGTTATGCTGCGAGGGAAATACTGTACATTCATTCCCAACAAACCACCCCTGACAGACTCTACAAGGATTAACTACTCTGGCTAATGAGTTAGCTGGAAATCTAAATATCAAGGATTCATCCACAGCTGGTTAGAAGACTAATTTTTAAAAAGGGAGGAAAGTAATAACTTCTGCCTTAACTTCCCTCATTGTAATGGCTGATGTCGGCCAGGTTTTCTGCATTGTTTGTGTCCAGGTCATAAATAGAAGGATGAATTTAAGTAAACTAATAACCAAGTCATGCTACAGAATAACCTAACTCTGACTAATCAGTCTCAACCAGGCCCTGAGGAGGAGAGTTAAAATCTGTTTTAAAAATATGAAAGACAACTGGCTCTTAAGAGCAATAAATGAAAATTTCCAGGTAGTTTAAAATAAGGGAGCAAAAGAATTCTAAGCAACATCTAACGTAATGGTAGTTTAAAAAGGGGGATAGGAGACATTGTGAGCAATATCTAATAGTAGTATCTAATGGTAGTCTATTTTCATACAATAATGATGATTTTTTTTGTGCATTGTACCTCAGACATGAGAGGAGAGGGAGAAACAAAGGTCATGTCCCAGCAACCTGCCTGGCCCTGAATCAATCCCTTATATCTCATCAGAAAGATCAGAAACTCTGCCAAAAAAGGAGTGGGAGGAACTTGCAGCGCAGGGATAAAACTCACCACAGGCCATATGTTGGTGTGCCTGCTACCTGTTTAGGGAGTGCACTTCTACTTTGCAAGGTGCCATTAAGGCCTCATTTTTTTTCTGCTCTCCAAACATCATGTCTTTCTTAAGAAAGTAAAAGTAAACAGTAATGTTTACTTATCTCTATTTCACAGAAGAAATAATGTCAGTGGTGAAGTAGAATCTGAACCCAGGTCTGGATATTTATTCCTCAGTACTCAATACTAGACTGATTATATTTCCTAACATTGCCTGATCGTCTATGAATTAAAAAAAACATAGTGTTTTAAATTAGGCATGAGTGAATAAAGAATTTAAAAAAATTAATTCTGTTCTTTTAAAAATAGACAAAGTTTTTTCATTTTTTGTTTTCCAAAGGAGAGAAAACTTCATAAAAGAAACTTTATTTTGTAAAGTTGTGTAAGTATTACATGTTCTTCAACTGCTTTATATCTCTACTGGATTGAGACTCTGCTTTCCAGATCCCATACCTTTTTTCTTATATTATTTCCTCATTTTGGTTGTATATTTTTTCATATCACCTGAAGAAAGGTGTATGGGAGGTATACATTCTGCATCATTGTGTTTTTAATTTTAATTCTTTTTTTAAAAAAATTCTTTTTACTTCATGATTTTCTCTTCCTCACAATATATCATCACATCATGGAACTTTAGACTAATTGCTCCAAGTTTTGTTTTGTTTTCTTTGTGGTACTGGGGATGAAACCCAAGGCCTTGACGTTAGGCTATATCCTCAGCCTTCTTTACTTTACATGTTGAGATAGGGTCTCACTAAGCTGTCAGGGCTGGGCTTAAAACTTGCCATCACCTACCTCAATTTTCTAGAGTGTTGATAAAAAGTTTTTTTTTAAGTTTGTAAGCTGGTTGCAAGTTTTTTATACAAACGCTACTTACTGTACTTGATATAAGTTGGTCCTTACTACAGAAAATATTTTATGTCAGTCTATGACAACTTAAAACTCATTTTGAAAGCTTTAAATTGTACATTTTATCTTCCTGCTGGAATGTCCCTCTTGATTACATCTTGAGTCACTTTCAGCTTCAACTATCACAGGCAAAACCTCACAAAGAAATATCAAACGGGAAGTAATTTGTTCACAAAAATGAACAAAAAACTGTTGCTAAACAAACCTCAAAAATCCCTTTTAAAGCAGTATCTAATTTTAAGGGGAAAAAAAGCACGCGTGGAAATTGGCCTTTTCGCTCGGAAAGAGGAGGCTAGGAATCAGTACTTGGAGCAGGAATGAAGAAGGGAGTAAAGATATGGGTTTTATAAGCCTGAATATCAATTACTGTGTTAATAAAAATTTTAAATGCTTAATTATTGCCGGGAAAATGCAGGCATGATGAAAACAGCAAAGGTGAGCGTTGGAGAAAGGATGAGATTAAAGGACAGGGGGGAAAGAAGTGCTGTGGTTGTCTTGCCAACCAGAAAACGCGACCACAGATCCTTCCTTCTCCCGTCGGGTCTTTTTTATCAGATTCTCACCTGATCTTCCAGCATCCTGTTCTCTTCGTTCGCCACTGGGATGGCGAACCCATCATCCCAGTTCAGCTCCTCCAGGACCTCCCTACTCATGGCAAACAGATGGGGAACACCAGACAGGAAACAGAACAAAAATCCTCCTCTGGACCCGTGAGTGAGCAGCTCCTAAGTCCAGCGGAGACACTCCCAAAGTTGCTATCGGAGCCCTAGCAACCGTTCTGCGCCCTTAGTTACCAAACAGGAAGCGTTCCTATTGGAAGGAGGAACTTCCGGTTGAGCATTGCTTACTTCCGGCCAGAGGATTCTTGAGAGCTGCAGGAAGCTAAGCACCTTCAGCTTGCGGAGGTTCGGGAAGAACGGCGGGTGATCTGGCAACTTGTAATCTTCAGATTGCTCCGAGCCGCACCCTTTGCGCTCCCGGAGGGCGCAAAGTCTGCAGTCCCGTAGCCAGAGGGACGACTCGTGGACATCAGGATGGAGTTAGGCTCTGCACTGACCCAGTATTTTCGGAAGAAGCCAACAAAACTAACGGAGTTTTCTTTCCAAGTGGAGTTTGCTGATTTGTGTAAATTACAGCTACTATTGTAGGAAAAAGTAGACCCAGGTAGACTGATATTTGAAATAA
This sequence comes from Ctenodactylus gundi, assembly GCA_004027205.1. Taxonomy (NCBI): domain Eukaryota; kingdom Metazoa; phylum Chordata; class Mammalia; order Rodentia; family Ctenodactylidae; genus Ctenodactylus; species Ctenodactylus gundi. Next base: position 148,354 of record PVKB01001991.1, read on the forward strand.
ATTTACTTCCTGGAATAGTTCTAGATGTTCAGATTTTCGTGTATTTTAATTTTCTGGCCTTTGCTGCAGCCCAAATCTGCCCTGTTGAAAGGTCCTAATTGAGCGCAGCAAGTGCAGCGCAGAACTCAGAAACTTGCTGCAGAGTTGCTGGTGGTGCTTCCTGTGCCACTTCTACAATATTATTTTACCTTTAGTTTTCATCTGTTAGCCCTTTAATATATGACCTTTCAAATAAAAAAATCTATTTCCTTATCCCGATAAAGGATAGGTGACAGAACCTACGTGATCAAAAGGTAATATTGGGCTATAAAGACACCTCCTTTAAAATGCCAAGCATTTCTCCAGTTCATTAATTTTTGAGTTACCTACTTAGCATGTATACGATTTGAGATCTATTATACAGCATCTCAGAAGGAGAAAGGACAAAACTTTCATTTTATAAATAAATTGAGACTTCTTAAAGTGAGATGATTAAAGTTGGCTTTGTGTGCACAAATTTTTGCATTTTCAGTAAACAACCCTCTGTAACATTTTGCCCAAAATTTAACTACATGTACATTTAAGTTTGTAAGAATGGAAAGCAAAATGTAAAGAATAGCCATATATGTGTGCATCACCTTGATTTAACATGCATTTTTAACATTAGCTTAATCTGTATCTTTTGCTGAAGTGTCTCTAAGCATATCAAAGATGTTATGATATCCTTAAATATCAGTACTTGAGCATACATTGCTAGAAGTGCAATTAACAGCACAGTATTATCCTATCATAATTAATAATTTGCTAATATCCCCAATGGCTATTTCATATTCCTGACTCCTCATTCTGATGCATTTTATAGTTGATTTGTTGCTCTACTTTTGCAATCTTTCCTTAACAACTTTGTCTAACTACGTTGTTTTCCATGAATTTAACCTTGCAGATTTTAAAAGTATCTTCGTTTCTTTCTTCCTTCCTTTCATTCCTTATTTTGAGACAGGGATTAGCGTAGTCCAGGCTGATCTTGAACTCATTATGAAACTTAGGGTGGTCTTAAATTCAAGGCCTCAGCCTCCCAAGTACTGGGATTACAGGTGTGCACCACCACCACACTGAGTTATATGATGCTAAGGAATTGAACCCAGGGCCTTGTGTTTGCTAGGCAAGTGCCCTAACCACTGAGCTACACCTCTAGAACAGAAATAGTGTCTTTAAAGATTAGTATGAGCAAGGCATTTTACTCTCTTCTTGTACCATACTTAAATCCATAAGGTGACTGAAGAGGAGGACTGAGCTTGTAAAGAAAATTTTGACCTTCATGGAATAAAGGAATTTTAAAGTTCAAATACCTTATAGGAGTTCATTACTTACAATAGCCTAGTTATTCCTATTAATGAAGACATTAGTATTTAACTCATGTTAACACACAGTGCTTGATACTTAAGATTTGTTACAGAAACACCGTTTGCCTAAATTACTCGAGTTGTTACTGTCCATGTATCTTAAACATTATTAATTTTTCATCTCAGTTACTAATGAATACTGAGACACCTGCTTTTTCTGTGCCAATAGAAAGATATTCTCTCAGTGTCAGCTATAGCTCTCAGTTGCATGTCTGTAGCCATCTTTGTGGGTAGTACTCCAGGCTCCATGGACATAAGTCTCCCATCGAAAGCCCTAAAAGAGTCCCATGTTTCATATCTCAAAGACTCTTTATTCTGAAGTGTGCCTATTACACTCTCTTTAATTATAGATGAAATGTCCATGCATTCTCCAAATTCCGGTTTTCTAACATAAAATGATATCCCTGTTCTCCACCTCATCACTGCTGTTTCAAACTAATTCTCACTCTTCTACAAGTTCTGGATCATAGCTTACTTGAATTCATTCCAAGCTAGACTTGAAAACAAGACCCACAGATTTATAGGCCTTGTTGCTGCGCATGAAAGAATCCCAAAATACCAAAGTAGATGATACCCTATTACTATTTCCACATACTTAACCCACATCTAGTCACTGGGCCTAAAATACAGAGAATTTTGTTTTGCAAAAATGTTACTTTTATTAAAAACAGGAAAATATGTATATGTATGAAGCAAAAGGAAAAAAATTATCCTATTCCCAGGGGATTAATAGTTTGGTGTTTATTCTGATAGCATATTTTAATTAATAATACACACACACACACACACACACACACACACACACACACACACACACACATCTTTGTCCTTCATAGCTACAGTTAACACCAGAGCAGTAACTCAAATCTACAGGCACAGGCCACAGCAGTGTCTTGGTACACTGGGATGGGAAATTAGAAACGTTTAAGATATATTGGCATTCCTTGTCCCATAGAAATAGAATCATTGTAAATATTCTACGCATCCTTTCCAGTAACAATAGTGACCATGTTTTCATGGCAGTACATGTAGGCCAATCTGAATATTTTAAGGAAAGCTTAAGATTCAGTGTTATTTAAACCTTGCTGCTATTAGCATATTTATCATAAAATATTTCATCAGTTCTAGGACGTGCTTTTTTCATGTTTGTAATTTCTCAGAAATCAAAATGGATCTCTTAATAGTGTCGTATCAAGTGAGATCTGTCTTATATCAAATAAGATATAATCTTATTTCTTATTGCTTATTTATGTTTCTACAAAACATAGAGATAAAATTAATAAAGAAGCAATTTCAGGGTCTAAGCCATTTTCTTTTAGTAGATAACATTCAGTTATCCTTCAAAAAGATTTTGCAAATCCACCAATGATGACAATATCCTTGCATACTCTGGATATCAAGAGATTTTAATTATTTCACAATCAGGGGACAAAATACAGTATCTTATTGCTACTACCATTTCAATGTGCATAACATTTCTGAGTGAGACTGAACATCACGTTTCTTCATCGTATTCTTTGCCCATTTTCCATTATATTATTAAATTACAGCAAAGCTCATAATGTTATGGGTAGTATTTCCTCTGTGTGTGTAAATATTTTTCTGTGAGATTCCTTTTGATTTTATCTGGAACTTCACTTTTAACAGATTTTGCCATCCACAGCCCAGAAACCTCTCCTAACATCATGGTTCTCCCTGTTCCTTTGGGTGCTTCCATCACTGACTTCCCTGGTCTAGCAGCTCACATCAGCTCGACTTCCCCTGTTACAGCATTTTCTCCTCTTGGCTTTATGACCGTGTTGTAGGAGGAGGTCCCTTACGGACCTGATCAGCCTTGTCTCTTGCTTTTGATTTAGTTGTATTTTGGCCACAAACTGTTGGCTTCCTGAAAACCTAAAGCTGATCCTCTACTGTTTTCTTCTCATTTTTTAACTTTTATTCTTTTATCTTTACTTTGTAAGTGTTTCACTTCTCTTTTCCCGAATTTATTTTATTAGTATTACATTCAACTTGAGAAATGGGTACATGTTCATATTGCAACTTTAGCATTTTACTCCCCCTCCCCCTTCCATCCTGTCACTCCCCCCCCACTCCTTTTCCCTCTCCACAAAATCTATTTCCCCGTTTCCTACCATCTCTCTTCTGTTGTGTGCATTTACTTATTTATTCTTTGGGTTTCTCATATTAGAGGAATAGCATGATATTTAACCTTCTGTGTCTGATTCATTTTGCTAAGCATAATGGTCTCAAGGTGCATCCATTTTCTTACAAATGTCTCCAGTTTATCCTTCTTTATGGCCGAGTAGGTCTCCATTGTGTATATATCCCACATTTTCTTTTCCCAGTCATCTGTTGATGGATGTACCAGCTGCTTCCAAGGCTTAGCTATTGTTTCACCTTAGAGGGGCCCTTCCTGCCCATGCATCCAATGAAGTTTTTTCCATTTTTCGTGGTAGCCTTTCACACTGAATGATTATATTCAAACAACTTACCACATTAATAACTGTGTTTACATATGCTTATTTATTTATCATCTATCCTTGCCTCTATTCCTGTCTTAGTTACTCTTTCATTGCTGTGACTCAATACCCAACATCCACAAAATTAGAAGAGGAAAGGTTTATTTTAGCTCACAGTTTCAGAAGGTCACAGTCCACTCAGGGCAGCCAGCAGCACTGGAAGTACATGGCAGAGGCAGAGGCGGAGGCAGCTCCTCACGACATTACAAACAGGAAACCAACTCCCATCAAGTCCAGTCTTCTCTAGTACCAGAGAAAAAAAGCAGCATATATATACAGCCAGGTCCCATCCCAGTCATTGGCCCCTCCTGGATCCAGGTGTGGACGGTGTGATAAGCATCCACCATGCCTGTAATCAATCTACACACCTGCAATCCACCCCTCCAGACCAGGCCCCAATCTCCCGTGAGTGCATGGTTTCATAGACAATCCATAACACGTGAATACATGAGACTTTGGGGGGACAGTCCAGATCCAAGCTACAATAAGGCCTTATACATACGAATAGGAATCACTGTATTCAGAAAGTGAAACAATGCCAGGAACATGACAGTGCAAAGTGAAAATCTGCTGAGAGAATAAATTTAGGGATGAAAAGAAGAATTTTAAATTTTTATGTAGTTAATATCTGTCAGTCTTTCCTTTGATGACTAACCTTTTATGCTACACTGAAACCTTTCTCAGAAAACTATAAAAATAGTCTCCAATAGTTTCTTCTGTTATTTTTATAATTACAAGATACATAGTAAAATTTTCAATCCACATGAAATTTATAGTCATATGTAAAAGGAATTAGATTTATAACTTATTCAAAATAGGAATAGATTATTAATATAGTCTCCCTTGATTTGAAAAGCATCCTCTTGATGAAGATATATCTGGTGTTCCACCGATTTGCCAGCACACTATTTTGAGTACCATAGCTTCTTAGCAGCGTAGAGTCAAGTGCGTTATTACCACCATCACACAGTTTATCCTCAAACATCCAAATGAATTTTGAAACTTAGGAATCAGATTTTTTGTTTATTTTTTAAAGGGGCAAAGTGCTAAGGATTTTCACTAAAGTTCAATTAATAATTTAACAGCTGAAAGTTATATTATCTTACTACAAAGAAGTATAAGTGTCTTCACTTATTTGGATCTTATTTTATGTAATTAAGTCTTAATATAGTTGCATATGATTAAATACAAAGCACTTATATGAACTCAGAAGAAATCTCCAAGGTCGCCCCTAACTAAAAGATGTACATCAGATCTATGCTTTTAATGATTATGTACTCATTACTTCTTGAGGAAATGCATTTTACTGCAATGTATAACAATGTAGATAAAGATTTAGATGGTGAAACCTCATGGAACTAATGTCAGAAGTCTTACAATTGCCTTGTTCTGCAATTTTTTTTACACAAAAGGTGATTGTAGGGTGTGTCTTAATTACTTATTCATTGCTGGGACAAAAATACCCAACTTTCACAGCTTAAAGGATGCAAAGTTTATTTTAGCTCGCAGTTTCAGAAGGTCTCACATGGTCCATTCATGGGTGGTTGTGGAAGCACGTGATAGTGATCTACTCAGAGAAAAGCTCTTCATGATATGGTATAAGGACAGCCAAGTGAGGGAGATGTCTGAAGACTAAAAGCCAGAGTTTTCCCAGGTAATGCTGAAACAATGTTTCTTCTTCCTTCCTTTCATGTAGTTCAAACTGCCAGTTGGACCACCTACATCTAGGGTACACATTCTTCTTTCATTACCAGGCCTACAAGTCAATGGCACCTGAAACCTCTGCCCTGGGCATTTTCTAATCTCAACAAGTTGACGTAATTACTCCAGGTCAAGTCCCAAGAATTTACTCCTTCCAGCCAGGTCCCACCTCCCAGTTGCAAACAGTTCATATATATCCCTCTATTTCCAAATACATGAGGTTTTGGCAGAACATTCCAGATCCAAATTATAATAAGGTGTCCAAACCAGCATTTACAATATAACATTTTGAAATTCTGTGCACCTCACAAGTCTGAGTCAGATAATTGGCCTTCCTGTTGTGCACTGTTAATGAAAGATGGATGTACATTCTCATAATGGAGCATTGAACTCACAACCAAAGACTATGCAATGTTTCTGATGTCACTGTTGCTCATATTCAAAGTGTTCATGCTTGTTCTGGCACATATTGCCCTCAATTAATAAGTGATGAATTAATGAGTGGATTATCTTGATATATTTTTTTCTCTTCATAATGAGAGGCCATAAATATATGTAAAGAAAATATTTTCTCATACAGGAAAGATCTATCTAATCATACTTATTAATATACTCTTCTACAAAATACACAATAACAAAATCTGTTTCTCCAGAGACAACTACCACTTTGTAAAAAAAAATTTTAATTAGGTTGGGTGTAACAGGCTGTGCGTGTTATTATGTGGTCACGTTGGGGAGAGTAGTGCGTGTGAGTGTGTGTGTGTCTCTGTGTGTATAATCATTGCTGCAGATGTGTGACTATGCAGGTAACAATTCTCATGATCACTACCTAGAATCTCAGATAAAGTGGAAAAGAAGACCCTTTTTATCAAGTCTTCTCAACTTCTAGGAAAATAGTCCACAAAAGTAAAATAATAATTAATAATAAATGGGTCAACTGATATTTCAAGAAGCTTTGATACTCAGATGCTCACACTGTTCTAGTGGAAATATATATATTTTACTATTTCATTCATTTACTTTAATCCAGTAGATGGTGCTACACGTCTGTATATGTAAAGTACTACAAGTGCCTTTTTCTTTCCCTTTTTTCTTTTTTTCATGCGGAACCCTCATCAAGGTCTACCATTATAATGAAAATCATTATTCCTGACATCTGAGCCAAATCTCTGGATACAGCATTAGAGATGTACTTAAGAAGCTCCCCGCACCCTCCACACACTGAAATGATTGTGGACCAAATACCAACCTAACAATGTGTTAACATTTTTTTTCTCCACAGCTCATTCTCACTCTAAAATGACAAAATCTTGGTTTCACATAGAATTCTGTGTCCATCTTTTTATAACATGCAGACTCCAAACCGCAGTCCCTCTTTTCTTCTAGACATAGCTAGTTACTATTGTCACAAAGCAACTGTAATAATGACAATAATTAACGAAATTTAAATTTAAGATTTTAATGAATAGATCAACATGTAAATCAATCCTTTCAGAACACGACATGCATTTTAGGAATGTGAAAATTTACAAATGTGAAGTCTGTTATGAATCAACGATTAAGCCAACCATAAATATTAAAGTTTGTTTATGAATCATCAAAGCCTGAAATCTTCAGAAAAATAAAGACTATCTGTAGGAATAAGCTAAAATAATCCATATCCCCCAACAACTACAAATAATTTATCTTATTTATTATGAACGCAACTAAATTTAATATCTAATCTGAATCAGAAATTATCCATTTTGCCTCCTTTATCTGACAAACTCTAATATGCTATTATCTCACACACTTCAATTGTTTCAAAAGTTTCATGCATTTTAGACCAAGGGTAGGCGGCACATCGACTACCGTATAGAATTAGAACACTTCACTACTATATAGCTTATAGCATTAAATCGTGATTTAGTTAACTCTATAATACAATTTCATGAAGTTCTTTCACACCCTTTGAAAACTTTTTTGCTCTTTCCATTGTACCAAAAGAAAAATGAAAGATGTGGTTAATAACGAGTGCTATGCATGAACCAGCTCTTTGTCATTTGCTCACCAAAGGTTTAATAAAATGATTTTATACTAACGACGACAGGGAAGTGAGAAGTTGCCTTTCAGGTGACTATTTCATCCCCTTTTGCTTTGCTTCATTCACACCTTCATTAGCTTATACTGATTTTTTTTTTTTTTTTGAGACAGTGCCTCATTTTGTAGCCCAGGCTGGTCTCAAACTCATGATCTTTGAACAAGGAGGCAGGATTGAATTGACTGTTCTGGGGTATGTTACACAACACAGAATAGCCACGTGGTTAGCTTAATTCAGGGACCAAAAGTTTAATGGAAAAGGTAGATAGTATATTGCCTGTTCTTTGGACATATAGTCACTGGCATAAGTAGATCCTTCAACAACATCGAAAACATAGTTGTCCTTTGAGAACACAACACAGCAACTGCCTCTGAGTGATCTCCTGACCTGTATAACTGATCTCTCTGATATCATCTTTACACCTCCGCCAAAGTGACTTTTCTAAACCCTAAATCTCAGCACATCACCTCCTCCCCACAGAAATCCCCCCATGGCTCCCTGTGCTCCTTATATGGCTTCTAAACCCCCATCATTGGCCCCCTCCTGCTTCCAGGTCTTGTCTTTCATGCTCCTTTATCTCACATTGGAAATTAGAGCCCCACTAAATTCATTTCATTTTCTTGAAGTCCATTGGCACTCCAAGTCCTCCTCACACATCTGCCCCCTGGCCCGGGTGCTCGTGTCGTGGTGTCAACATTTTCCTTCCAGTGTGACCTTTGTTAACATCATATTTTCAATACCATAATATTGGTTAAATTTTTTATTTCTCCGAGTCCCCTATGACACTGTTAGCACCATAAATCAGAGAATGCCCCTCCTATCCAGCTGTGGCTCTGCGGCACTGCACACAGCAGGCCTACATGTATCCATTTGACGTATGAATAGTTATTCAGCACCTAATGTGTGACACGCTGTCTGTAAGGACAGATGAAGGCAGGCACCTACACAGACTCTGACACTGCCTTCCAGAACTTCCAATTAATACCAAGTACCAAGGCTGTCAGATTCACCAAGGACAGAGTGTCTGTGTCTGCAGGTGGGAGAGGAGCCGGGGCCGAGGAGCCACCTGGAAAGAAAGAGCTCTTACCTGAAGCTATAAAGACAGGCACCTAAGGACCCCTAAGAACCCCTGGTGAAATCTATACAAGCCAAGAGCATGCGGGCGAAGGCAATAATGATTTCTGACCTGAAAAGGGGAAGTAATGGAGAATTACAAGCAGTTCAACACTAATTGTACGGGATCATTTTATGGGGCAGGATTTGTATGGGAAAGGAGATGTCTGGAAGAAGTAAAGTTGGAAAGTACCAGATCTCGAAAAATATTTTCTCCTAGACAATAGGGATTAATTGAAGAATTTTTCATTAGCATATATTAATTATGCAAAATAGAAGATTTCATTCTGGCATATGCATGTGCATAGCATAACTTTCACTAGTCTCCTCCCAATTATTCCTTCTCCTTTTCTCTTGTCTTTCTCTCTCCCTCTCTCTGATCTCCTTTTTCTCCAATAGTATCCCTTCTACTTTCCTGTCATCCTATTTTTAAATTTGTTTTCTAGATTCCACCTGTGAAAGAAAACATGCACTATTTTATGTTCTGAGTCTTGCTGATTTTAGTTAACATGATGATCCCCAACTTCATCCATTTTCCCTGTGCCTTCATTCTTATTTACGGCTGAATAATACACACACACACACACACACACACACACACATATATATTCATATATATAACGCATTTTCTTCTTATATCACATCCTCTAGATCTGTTCATCTGTTGCTAGGCATGCACCCTACTTACACAGTTTAGGTGTACGAATTACCTGTCATGTACCTACACACATCTTCACTATACACGTGTTTACTCATCTCTAGGATATACTGACGTGAGTTTTTTTAGAAATATAGCAAGGAATGAGATAACTGGATAAATGGTAGTTTTTATTTTTAATGTGATGAGGAGGCCCCATTCTGCATTCCATAATGGCCATTCTAATTGATGTTCTCAGTGGAGAGGCTTCCTTCCCCCACACTCGTCCTTGCCAGCATTTGTTGTTTTTGGATTGTTGCTGATAGCTGTCCTGACTACAGTGAGAGGGACTCTGGTGTACTTTAGATTTACATTTCCCTGGTGCCTAACTACATCTACATGTTTACTTATTTTAGTAGAACAATTTTAAGTTAGGGAGATACATAAAAAGAAGGCCAATGATGAGAACATAAAGTAGTGGAAAAGAAAAGGCAAGATTTTGGGATTATTTAGAAACAGGATCAACCATAAAAAGACTTAAATCTGTGGAAATATGAATGCAGCAAATATTGGAGACCCAAATATACGCCAGCAATATTGCACCACAAATTGCCAGGTTTCCAAACTCCCTGCCTAGTTTTCTGAAATGCTTTTATATATTCTCAAATGTGCCTGACAACCTTGCTCTTTGGGTCATCTGGGATATTAACACCTACGGTTATCTTTATGCTTGTAAATGTTACCGTGTATTCTCTAGTGCCCAAAGGAGACCCAGACCTTTTAGAAAACAGAAAGAAAAAGGGTGGGAAGTATATACTGCGTCTTACTCTGTTTTAGCAAGTTAGCAAAAGAAATATTGCTGTGGCTTTTTCTTTTCTTTTTTTTTCTTCTTTCTTTTTTGCTTTCAATAATACTCTTCAAAATAAGGCAGAGTCTTTCATTTCCTTCTTTGTTCTTTTCTGCACTTTTTCATATTCTTTACAATGAACACGAGTCACTTTTATAATTAAGAGAAAAAGATACTTTTTGAACAAGAACAGGCAAAAATAAAAATCTTGGGGTAATGAGGAGTAGTGAAAACAGGAAACAACAAACGTACCCATCATGTATCTAATATGTAGAAAAATTCAGGATAAAGACACAAGAGAATGTGGTTATCATGATACTGTGTGCACCTTCCATGTGAACACAACACAAAACCAGACTGGTAGGAGGCTGCGGCTTGACACTTCGGTGCTGCTCCGTGCAAAAAAGCCACCTTCTGCTGAGCTCAGACACTTGGCTTTTTTGTGGTTAAGGCTTCAAGAGACACTGCGGCGGCGAGGTGGCTTGCTTTTATTCTGCGAGCTATAGCTCTCCACATAATATGTGGGTAAATTTACTCAAAGCACTTGTTACCAGCTGTCAATCTGTTCCTTAGCCTGCATTTGGCTGTATTTCAGGCAGCAAAGGAGAAAGCATAGATTATTTCATGGCTTTTGCCCTGGGGGGAACTAATTGTCGCTTCTGACTTCAGTGAACTGCATATGGAAGTAATTGCTGTTCTTCTGCTCTATTCTGGGATTATTCACATAAATCCAACACTCAGCCAGACCTGTATACATTGAGTCCATTTATTCAAAAGTGGATGATACCTGTATACGTGTTTTTAGACAGCTGGAAGTAGCTATTTGAAAAGCTGTCTAGCTGATGTCACCCTACACTGAGACATGTGTGAAGGTGTAGCGACTCCTTCCTCGTGGGCTCTGTTTAGTGCATCTGCCCAGATCCTACCATGGGCTAAGAACTTTGCGCCATCCATCACTTCTCTTCTCTATGCCTTGAATGCAGATTTCGTGTTATTCTCATAATATTATCTTATTCCAAACTCCTTTGTAAATGAGTTTTATAAGTTTCAGTGGGGATTTTAAAAAAAATCCAAACTTATTCTGCCCTTTCATATTTTCTGCCTTTCATTAAGGTTTATTGCAGACTGGAAAGAGAGAGAGAGAGAGAGAGAGAGAGAGAGAGAGAGAGAGAGAGAAGGAGAGAGAGAGAGAGAGAGAGAGAAAAACATTAACCAACAGTTTTCTTTTATGAACAAGAAAATTGGCCGTTTCCCTATTAGCATATGAGGAACCTAAGAATGTCCCCTGTTGTCAAGGCAACAGCTATTCCTTGGGTAGCTGCAATAGAAAAGAAGCCAGAGCAATCTTTATAGGATCGATTTTTTTTATCATCAAATCACAGAAAAGAAACCTTGAGATTCTACCTAGTCTATTCTGCTTTAGTTAAGACCCACTAAAATAATTTGAAACCAATACAAAAAAACCCTTTTTAAAATAGTTCTGAAGAACTCACATAGCTTTCTTTGGGAATCATTTGTAGTGTCTTATAGTGCACAGTGAAAATAAAATTTTTCAATAAGTGTAACTTAAATTATTCATTCTTCAGCTTGAAATCACTTCCTACCATTCCATTTTCAGTGGAAACAAATAATTGCACATTTTCCAAGATATTCTTGTGTATCCTTTAAAAAATAATCTCTTAAATTTTTCAAGGTGAATACTCCCAGACGGTCTTATCTTGTCAGCCATTGGTACTGTTTCCTCTGTTGAGTTTTAAACTTTGCAAGACCACTTCCGGTTAGGATATGTTGCTGTGCCTCTTTATTTACAAAGAAGGCTGTATCCAAAAAGAGCAAGATACCACCCAGTTTTCAGTCTACTCAACTATCTTACATAAATTTTATGCACCAAATTAGATTCACTGTTATGTTGTTTTGCTTTGTTTTCATGAAGTAGCTAACACAAGTTTTGCTGTCTGGTTTGAACATAAGTCACTCATTGTGTATGCAGCACCTGGCCAACTGTTTTTTTCTCTTCAAGTACACAACTACCAAGCATTCTTTGTAGAATCAATTTTCTCAGTTCCTTCTTCCACCATAAACTCTCCCCTTCCACACTCACCCTGATAAATGTAACAACCATATTTCCAGTTCCACGGTACACATCATTGATTAGTACATACTGGGCAGTAGGTACAGGAAGACTTTAAGATGTCCACATGGGATTATCTGGGCACCAAATATATATATAACCTAGGACAATCTTAGTTCTCACTTGGTTTCTTGTGTTATTGTGATCAACTACCTTAGAGTCTTAGTCCCAGGTATAATACATTCTGGACTTAATTTCACTACCTATAAAATGAAGAGACTATAAATATAGACAGGTAACGAGGCTTTGCTGATCCCTTATTCAGTAGGCACTATGTAAAGCACTTTATGTATACCATCTCATTTCAGCTTCACCACAGCCCTCAGAATTAGCTAGCTATGGTCATCCCCATTCACAGAAAGAGGAAGTTGAAGTTTAGTGCAGACAAGTAATGTTCCCAAGAAACGCAGCCACTGAGTAGTGGAGCCAGATTTGAGGTAGTATTTTGTCATGTTAACTGCTACGTCACAGGGGCAGGAAGATGGATGCTCCTCTTACATGTTTTAGAATATTAAAATGACAGACTCTTTCCAGAAGACAGCTGATGATACGTTTTAGAGTTCTTTAAAATACACATATCCTTTCTCCAGTACTGTTTGTGCATTTGTTTCATTGGACAGGATCTCTCTACATAGTCCAGGCTGACTTTGAACTCAGGATTGTCTTGTCACACACTACTGAGTGCTGGGATTGCAGGTGTGCATCACCCAGCCCGACTTCCACTATTTATTGCTTTTATTAACATCTCTATAGGGTTGACCATGTGCCAAGCAGTGATCTAACCATTTTTCAAATATTAAAAATGAACCTTCACGACAGTACTATGAGGTAGGTGCTAATATCTCTATTTCATAGAAAGACAAATTAAGGTATTCAGGAGCTAAATGAATTGCCCTAAATCTCACAATTAGTAAGCTGGGTACAACTGTACAATCAACATCCTTGACTTCTGTACTATCTAATAGTTTTCAATTTAAGAATTAACTCTTGAGAAGTAATTGTGAATATGCCCAAGGAGATATTTTATAGTTCTGTTAACATAACCAAAAGTGTGGAAAGAAATGTTTAGGGCTGTAGGAACAAGCACAACAACAACAAGCAAGCACAACGCCCTGAGTTCGATCCCCAGCACCATATAAAGCTGGGCATGGGGGCACACACCTGTAATCCTAGCACTTGGAAGGCGGAGGAAGAAGGATTGCCAAGTCCAAGGCTAGCCTGGGCTACAGAGTGAGTTCAGAGCCTGTCAGGGCTACAGATCAAGACTCTATCTCAAAAAAAAAAAGAAAAAAAAGAGAAATGTTTAGTGTATTGGAAAGTCCATATAATAACTTCCAACCAATATATACTTACTTATAGAAAAGACAAGTATTAATATATTAATAATATCACGTATATAACTGATTGATATATGTTGATAATAAAAGACAGCAATTAGTATTGATATATCTAATTTTTGTTCTAAAAATATTTATACATGAGCACAGAAAAATCTAAAAGAATATAAGAACAACAAAGTGTGAGCACTTGTCTGGGTCAAGAAATGAATAATTTTTTTCTTGAATATACTAGCATCTTTTATTTTTAGAATATTAAAATATATTTCTAAATAGCAATTATTAATTAAAAATTAATATAAGAAAACTTTAATGGAGTACTTCTGGGATCTTTTTGACAGTGAGATGGTGGTCACATTACATATTTAGGAACAGCCATGCTTAGAACAAGGTTGATTAGGAACCTCAATTTCTTAGTGCATTCTTTAGACTAGCAAAAAAGCAGAATTATTTGATTTGCTTTAATGTGGATTTTATGGAATCTAATGGAACCCGTAACATACACATTTGAAAAATCTTATTCTAGGTCAACCAATATGTCAAGCCCGTTCATAGCTGTTTCCGTATCTCAGGGTTATGCTGGAGGTACTTGTGAATCTAAAGTACAATAATACTTAAGTGCCAGTTCTGGACTTTTGTCTCCATTCCCAAATTCATCACTTCCTCTAGTTGTTTGATCTTGAATTTTATTTGCTTTATTGGTTTTATTTTCCTTATCAATATGTAGGGCTTTCAGATAATTAACTGAGATAATTCATATAAAAATAACATATGCTGAGCACCTAGTACTTAGTAAATGGTAGCTATACTTATTTTAACTGTTTGCAATTAGTCAATGTTTTTGCAGATTGATTAATTGGTTGATTTGAAATGGAGTCTCTCTGTTAGTAAGACTGGCCTTGAACTCCTGAGGTCAAGTGACATAATCCTCCTGCCTCAGCCTCCCAAGTAGCTGGGACCACAGGCACATACTACCTAGCCTAGCACTCACTTATTTTTAAAGATGCATGTAATGTGATTACTGTGTCTCTCTTTGTTGACAAATAATTAGTTTTATGAAACTCTCTCCAAAACCTATAATCAACATTACCAATTATTTTGACTGTACCATAGACTGTTTTTGCATAGAAATACAATCTCAAATCACGGTGTGGATCTTTATGCACCCTAACCCTTAGCAGACAGGCACCCATTATCTAATATTTAGCTACAGTCAATTTCCACAAGGAACTTCCATAAGGAATATCAGATTAAATTTTATGTCACAAGGGCATTAAAAATATCAGTAAAATACTTTAATCACAACACTTTGTATCTATTTCCAAAAGAGACTCTGTCAATGTGTTTGCACCATCATAAGGACCAATGAACTCACACATATGTGCAACACATACACACTCCTTTCAAGAAATGAAATTAAAGGAGTCGTGTTCACCTCCATCCAACACTTTCTTCTAAGTTCAGAAGGAACTAGCACTGGGAAAGCCTTGCTGTCCTTTGCCAATAGAGTTGTTATGCCAAAATCTGACCTGGCTTGTCAAGTGGATATGGTCATGTGAGGCAAAGCAGGGCGTGTGTTGTCAGAAGTGTCCGCCTTTCCCCACTCCACACATTAGCTGAGCCTCACTGCTCCCTACCATAATCCTCTCAGACCCACTCTCCGCCATGGCCGAGCCTCACTGCCCAACACGGAATGCACTTCTGACACAATGGGGGAAGGCAGGAATGGTGTGGGGAAGATCAGATAATGCACACAGACAGACCTGCTTCCTGTCGAGCGGCGCATTAGGAACCGGCCAAGTGAAACACGGAGGTATGATCCCGTCTGATCTGGTGGTTGAATGGAGCGCAGCCTCTTTCGTGGTAACGCTTGGGCTCATTGCCAAAGGAGTTTCACTTTCGCTGCTTCACATATTCATGTACAGTGTTGCCTCCTCACCTCTGTTAACTGTTTCGATCCCAACCTATCCCAGAATGTGAGACAAGAACACGTCAGGGCCAGGGAATGATTCTGCTAGATGAGATTATCAAGGTCAATTTTGAAGCCAATTTAGAAATGTCTGCAACTGGAAAAGTGATTTCAGGAAATACAGGTTATCATGAAAAGAACCTACATTTCAAAGAGTTTCCTGCACCCACATACTTTCACAGGACTAGATTCTGTCTTTTTCTAGAAGAATCAGTCAATGTTGGCTCATTGTGTCCTGTGTTAGAGAGACTGTAAACACACACACACACACACACACACACACACACACACGTGAGCACACTCTTCAGAGTGTATATGAAATGGCCAGGCCTGGTTGTACAGGACTGTAATCCCAGCTGTCATACCCGAGTTCAAGGTTGGATCCTGCCCAAGTTTGCCAGGTGTCAGGCCTGGTGAGGGCTGGGGTTCAAGGACGCAAGTCTGGATCCAGCCAGCCTGGAGAGAAAAGAAAAGCAGTGCAGGAAATCTAGTCCTACTTCCGTTCCAGTAAAGAATATGGTGAAACGAAGTTATTCTTTGTGTCTGCCTCTGTGTTCCCTTCCTTGCCATTTGCTCACTCTGCTTCTCGTTCTTCCTCTCTTCTCTTATTCTCCAGCCAGGTATGTTACTTACTGTGGCTATTAAAAAGTTATCACACGATACTGGCTTAGTGCTAACCGAATCCGTAAGCAGCAACACTATAGAACACATCAATTACAATAAGTAACAAAGAAGATTCTCACACAACAGAGAGTTGAGTTAGTTGGGGCGGCCAAAACTGTCATGGCAGACTGCAAAGTCAGATTATTACCAGGAACTTCCCAGAACAGTTTCAGAAAAAGTAACCAGTACAGACAGTGTCATGATCACCCTCTACTGAGGCGGTTTAAACCTTTTTCTTTTTAGCATGCTCTTTCTGTCCTCACACCAGCAGGCTAAGGTAGAAGGATTCCAGATTTGAGCCCAACTTAGAGACTTAGCAAAGCTGCTGTCTCAAATCAAAAAATAAAAATGAGCTTGGGATGTAGCTCAGTGTGTGTTCAGGCCCTGAGTTCAATTCTGAGTACAAAAGCAAACAAACAAACAAACCAAAAACCAAACAGAACAAAAAATGAAATAGATCCAAAGTCAAATTTTTTAGACAAATTTCAAAAGTGAATTTGATGATTAACCTATAGTTCAAGAATAATAACTTTCTAGGTTTATGAGTCATTCTGATAGAGCAAAACACATCCTGAGTTCCAAAGTTCCTCTTAAGGTAGACAATAATTAACCACGAAATACGTAGCTCTGTTTTTGATAAGACATCCATAATAAAGGCCTGGTTTTTATTTTAAGTGAATGGTTTAGTTTGCCAGGGCCAAAAAAGCATAGCCTTTCCCTCCCCAGAATAAATTCCACAGCTCAGCACATACAGCACACGAGAGACATATTGACATAGATGCTGGATATATGACCTCAAAGAAAATTACCAACTGTATGTGAGACTTAACGTTATCAGGATAAAATGTCTTTTCAAGCTCATAAACTTTCTCTAAGGTAAGTAAAGAGCCTCACCAAACACCCACCTGACATGAAGCAGGCACTCAGGTCAGGCTGGCTTCCCTTCCTTCCTTATCTCTGTGTCTCCCAACTTGACTTTGAATACTTGGACCACAGGCCTTCACCAGAGGAGACACCAACTACTCCAATAAAAAAGGTTCATAAAGGCGTAGTCCTATTTATTTACTGGTCCATGAGGCTAAAATGATCCCTCAATTTAAGGACTCAGGAAATCAATGAGTACCATCCTAGGATTTCAAAGATGTTTGTGTATTTCATAAATTCAAAAAAGGGCTAATATGGAAAGATGCAAATGCCCTCATCTTCCTTTTGCAGGCCCTTGAATTTTTTCAGAGGTTGTTTGCTTCCAAGAAAACAACCAATCTGTGACCAAGATGTAATTAAGACCCACGATTTCTAATTCCCAGGCTTTGACTCCAACCTCTGAAAATGCTTCAATTCAATGAAACTAATGGCACTTTGGTCTCTGGAATTAGATCCTGTTATCAATGACTTCCACATGGAAAGATCATTCCAAAATGTGTAATTAACCAAGAAAATGCAAATAAACCAATTTGTACCTGCTATTTAGAGGTAAGACACAGAAATGGCTTGAGTTCATTATTCAAAAATGTAACCTTTTTCTGCTTCAAATGTAGCCCATTTTCTCTAGCTGTTTGCATATATTTTTCAAAAATTACATTTTCATTGAAATAGTTTAGATCTCTCATGATTCCATATCAGTGCAGAGCCTGGAATACAGAGAGAAATACATGAGCACAATGAGAAGAAAATTCTTTTAATAACCTTTGGCAATTCAATTCAATAAACATTTTTCAAAACTCTACCATGTGTAAGGCCTTGTGCTAAGTGGGGTAGAGGTCAAACTCCCAGGCTAGCATAGCTGGAAACAAAGTAACACTTGGCCAATGTTTGAATGAACCTAGCAGAATGGGTAAATAAATACTTACCCATACCTTCTAAAAAGCAGAACTCAATCAATATAATAAAAGAGATCTCCAAGGTCACAGTCCACAAAGGCTTCCTAGAGGGAGAAATATTTATGCTGGACCTGGAAGTTTCTTTGAAGTGTCAAAGGCTCAATTCAAAGTAATTTAAGAGAAAAACACAATAAAACAGATTATCCGTTGGCACTGACAGAAGGAGATCTGAAACACCTAGATTCTCCCTGTCTCTGTGGCGCTCTTGTCTCCGACTTTACGTGTTCCTCTTCTCTGTCCCCTACAGTGGGTGGGCTTCCTCTGTTTGTGTGTTGGAAAGCACGGTCCCTGGCAGCTTCAGGCTAATACCGTTCCAAATTAATGGCACAGGAGGAAAGAGTTTCCGGTGGCTCCCTTCAGTATAGGAAAGGCTCCAACTGGCCAAGCTTAAGTTAGCTGCTCCACCTGAGACAAATCAGTGCGGCCACATAGATAGTGACTTGTCAGTCCTGGGTCATGTGACCAGAGATGGGTCACTATGTCGACGGGCAGAGCTTCCAGAAATAAAAGTTGCAGTGGGTGAGTAGCAGGTTCTCCAAGGGAAAAGGGATTCTGAGTAAACTGCAGGACTGAATTCCACTGAAGTTTGGACAGACTCATTAGCCCCCTTGGAACAGACGTAGAGACAATGGATATTTGAAGCAAAAGAACAAGTCTGAGCAAAGGCAAAAGAGGAAAAACTAAGTGTGCGTCAGGGGAATGTGTAACACTGCCGCCACACAATAGGACAGAATGGCAGGTTGATTAGGGTCCAACAGATGTGCATTTTGAGCTCTTAAAAAGCTAACACTAAGCTCTCTGAGTAAGATACAGTTTTTTAATTTTGAGAGACAAAAAAGTACTGCATATATACACACATACGTGTGTTACAAAAATGAGAAAATGATTCATTTTCAGAGTTGTTAGGCAAACACTGCTTAACTAGCTTCTAAATACGACCAAATCCACAAATACCTCCACCAAAAAAAAAAAAAAAAAAAAAAAAAAATTGGTGGCCGACCACTAGCCCCATCATTCTGTTCTCTTCTGGTTCTTCTTCCTTTCAACAGGTTTGGCAGGTTTATTTTCATGGGCTTTGAGCGCATTCCTAGAGAGGCATTCCCGAGCATGGCCTGAGAACAAGGGAAGGAGTAATTGGCTGCCACGTCATCTCACTGAATGTCCTCCTCCAATGAAACACAGGCAACATCCAAGAAAGATTGTAATCTTAGCAATGCCCAGCCAATGAGGAGCCAAGGCGCTAGGTATTGCATCCACCCTGGTATCTCGGCCCAGTGGACACGGCCTTGTAAAGGCTGATATTAACGCCTCGCTTTCCAGTTCTCCAAATCTCTGTGCCTGTCCTTTGGAAATGTGGACAGGTAGGCTTGTTTCTCATACATGTAGGAATGTGTCTACATATGGAGGGCAGGATGGGAGGGGAGAGTACTGGTAATTGAATCCAGAGCCTTTCCCACTGACCTGTATCCCTAACCATTTTTTTTTTAAATTTTGAGACAAAATCTCGCTAAATTCTACGTTTCTGAGGCTGGGATTGAACCGGAGATCTTCCTGCTTCATCCTCTCAGAATGCTGAGATTACAGGCATGTACCACCACGCCTACCTAAAAATGTATTCCATAGTTTAGAGAGGTAATTGATGGATATGCTATTTTTGTCTGAGAGCATTTATTTGTTAGGCAGAATGTCTCCGCTTAATGACATCCCTTGTAGGAATGCAAATCACAGCATCCCGCACAACCACAAGACCGGATCAACGTTAATTGCTTTTCCTGGAATGCAACGATTGGTTGATGGGTAAGCATCTGCCTCAAACAAGGCCAATCTAAATTTCTTGCTGATTATTAACACACCAGAGAGCATACTGTAAAGATGTACCCTCCCAGCAGCCCATCCTGTCTGACAGAAAGAGTCTAAGTTCCAGGCAACACAGGAGGGAATTAGAGGAGAAAGGGAGAAGAAAAGCACATCCCTATGGGCATTGCTTCAACCCCAAACTGACTAGCCTTGAATTCCCAGTTATCCATCTCAATATGACTGTCCTTTGGCTTAACCTTTTTTTAGCTTTTGTTTGGTTGGCTGGTTGCATGGCTGGTTTTGCTTGGTTTTTGGCATTACTGGGATTGAGCCCAAGACCTTTACGCTGAAGTACAGTGCCATCCTAATGTTGTTATTTTGAGCTTAGATACAGGGTCTCAGTGAGTCACTAAGTTGTTCAGGCTGGGTTACACTTCTGATTCTTGACTTGGCCCCCAGAGTGCTGGGATTACAAGCCAAGGCCACCAGGCCCAGCTTGTTTAAGCTGATTTGAACTGCACCTCCTTCACTCAATGAGAAAAAGTCCTGATGAATATGAAGCGTACATGCCATTCATTGAGCCACTGTAACATACCAGGCATGTTGCTGGGTACTTTATGCACGATATCATATTAGATCTATCCAGTAATCCAGAGAATGCACCCATTTTTAAAAAGAGAAAAACCATAAGCCAAATAAGATAGGTAATATAAAAAGTTAGTTAGCTCTTAGCTCTTTCTTTTTTATAGATAAGGTCTCACTCTGTAGTCCTGAACTCATTATGTAGCTCAGGCTGGCCTCAAACTCACAGCCATTTTCTTGCCTCAGCCTTTGGAATGCTGGGATTAGAGAAATGTGTCACTACACCTAGCTTTTAGGATGCTGGGGAGTCAAACTCAGGACCTTGTGATTGCTAGGCAAGTAATCTAACTGCTGTGGCAAAACCCCCAAATCTAGTTAGCTCTTAGAAGTTGGAAATGATTAGCTGAAGTTCTGTCCAACTCCAAAGCCTGTGTGTGCCCTTCCCACAGGCCGTCTTTATGCTGCATTCCTTCCGTACTGCCACAAAGTGATGTCCTGGGGAAGAAATACTCACAGCTTAAGCCACAGCAATAGCAAAAAGGATCGGAGGGAAAGAAACTCAAGAATATGAAAGAGAGAGGAGAAACAGGACCCAGTGATTTTTTCCCAAAGTATTTTAAATGTTGAGGAACAGTAAGATTCTGAACTCGAGTTAACTTAAGCAAGTATAGGAGGAAAACTTGGCTGGAAAGGAGCAAACCACGTTTCATTTGAAGTGCTTTTTGAATATCCAGTGGAACCATCCAGTGGGTTGTTAAGAGTACACTCCTTCTGATCCATAGGAAGGTCACAGTAAACATACAGGCTAGACAGCTCAACATCTACCAGTGTTTACAGACTCCAGAGTGGATGGGATTGTTCATAGACAGGCCATCAGCTCCAAAGTAAAAGATGGTGGAAGTTGGACCCACTCTATTCTAAAACATGAGCATTTAAAGAATGGGCCTTTGCTCACTCTACTCTCTCCACGTGGAGTGTTCTTTTTCCTTTTGTCTACCTTACGAATGTATCTTCATTTGAAACGACACCACACAATCATAGTACCTCTGTGAGGCTTTATTAGATCTTCCATTCTTCACCTTCTAGTAGAATTGGACTCTTAAACCATTGTGTCCAGCCCCTGGGGTTTTTTTTACAATAATATTCCTATTATAGTTCTTATTGTATTAGCAGGGCGGGGGGAGGGACGGAGGGCAGAGCAAAGACTTCAGACTGCATGCAGACCTGCGCTGAATTTCCACTCTACAATTCTCTGGTCATGTAACCTAGGCAAATTATCTCACTCTTCAACTCTTTTGAGGTATGGCTTTTCTCCATGGGGGGAAAAATTGGAGGAATGGATAATAGCCCCCTCATAAGGATGTTTTGAGAATGAAGGAAGGAGATCATTGCAAAGCTTTTTGGTACAATGACTAACACGCAGAAAATGCTAGATGAAAAATAGATATTTGTTTACATACCTGTTTCAGTCTTCCATACTTTTTGAATGTAGGTCCTACACCATTCATCTTTATATCTCTGTTCTCTAGCAAAGTATCTAACACCCAACTGTCACTTAGAAAATGGGTGCTGACTTAACATATAAGTAGATAAAGAAGCCTAAATACTTCATTACAGGTTGTCTTATTTATTTTCCACCAAATGGATCACAAAATGAACTCCTCTCACATTAGGTCTCTTTGACCCCCTGCTCTGCACATGATATGTGCTCTGTGTTCACTTGGTAAAAGGAGGCACTGGGCACTTGTTTCTTATAACAAGTGTACCTGCTGCCCTGTTTGACATGATGACCAACAAAGCAGATGGCCACTTTATTTTCTCAAATACCTGGTACATATCACATTTTTTGAAACACTTTTGTTTTCTAGGAAATCTAAAGCAGTTTTCTGGAAACACAGGAAACACTCAAAATAATGATCTAAATTATAGGCAAAAATAAACTATTTAGGCATCATCTGTTAAGAGGCTTAAAGATGTGAATAATTTTTGACCTAGCAAGTCCACTTCTAGAAATTAATCATAAAGGGGGAAAAAAGCAAAAGCTAATGTTGTATTAAAACGTATTTATTACTGCAATATTTAGAATAGCAAAGGAACAAAACTGATATAAATGTTCAATTGAAAAATGACTCAATAATTATAGAGCAGATGATTGTCTAGACAGTAGACTCATATTTTCAAAGTTTATATTATGACATAGGAAAGTGCTTGCAACCGAATTTTCTTTTTTTTTCTTTTTTTTTTTTTGCGAGCTGTCCAAATTTTCAATAGAAAATTGGAGCACACTCTGCAGAAAATACTGTAAAATGAATGCATAAAAAGATTGGAAGTAAATGCAAATATCCCATGCTATTTCATATCCTTTCTGGATTCAGGTACTAAGAATATGGACAATTAGAAATACTGGTATTAAAATAGTCAGAGTCCCTATCTCTGAGAAGAGAGAGAGCATTATATTTTCTTTTGTAAATGATATATATTTGCAGAATTAAAATATTTTATAATTTAAAAGTTAGTAAGAGATAAGTATTATTTTTTTCAATAAGAAGAGCTAAAAAGAATTTTCCTTTAAACAGATTTTTGGAAAAAAAACAGGAATTGCCTTCCTGTGATTCTATATCATTTCAAATTTCTGTTTAAAGGACTTTTCCAACTATGCTGTCATGTAGTTAGAGAAACACTCTGAACAAAAACAAACCAAAACCAAAACCAACCAACCAAACAAAAAAAGACAACTGAGAAGCAAACTAAGTTCCCAGTGCCCCAACCGTGTTGGTCACACAAGAATCCCCACCTCTCAGTTCATACACTCGTGCACCACCAAGGACTGTACCTGTGTTCCTCCTGAGAGTTCACCTCCTGTCAGTGCCGTTGGTACCCTGCTGGCTCACCATTCCTTTCCCTTGGATCACCTCACAGCCTTTAACCTGTCCAGGAGCTCTCAGCCTTGTTTCCTCCTCTTCCATTCATGGGGCAAGCCCAGTGATCATCCTAACATATAAAATCGGACAAAGGAAAGATGCTAGTGGGCTTCCCAAGCCCATGTACAGTAGACAATTCCTGTACACGGTCCTCGAGAGACTCGTCTTCTTGCCTGCTGCCTTCTCCAGCCTTACAGGGGCTTCTTTCTTGTCCCGTTCTGTGCCAGCACATGGTAGCAGTTGCACCAAATCCCTGGAACATGCCCATTCCCTCGCTCATCTCTTAGTGAGTCTGTGCATCTACAGTGTCCTTCCTTCCTTCCTTCCTTCCTTCTTTTCTTTCTTTCTCTTTCTTCCCTTTCCTCTGTGCCTGGGATACTTCTTTCTAGCCTCCCTGGATCTGTGCAATGCAACCTACCTGCTCCTGTGGTAGCCAGTTATAGGCATTCACTGTACATTATGTCGTCATGAACTATGCTATGGCAAGATATGACATGGCATACAACATTATGCATTTTGTCACAACTGCTTGGTTCTTTTCTTGCTAAATTTATTTATTAGTTGCTTTGTTTGTTTGGATTTTGGTCTCCTTGAAATTTCACTCTAAGCTCATTGAGGTGAAGTGTTCTATCTTATTTATTCATATATCCTTGATTGCTAGTGCAGTGCCTGGTGCATAGCAGGGACTCAGCCATATCATGGGATGATTGAATGGATAAATGAATGAGAGTGTAAGAGTGACTCTTGTTTTATCCTGTCATCTCTGGGTTAGCACAGTGGATAGCAACCACAATTCCACCATTAGTGCAGATAGAAGATAGCTTCTATTTCATTATCAGCATGAAAGATCAGCACACTTTTTAAAATTATTTTCACCATTTTTAAGTACAGCTGGGCCTAATGGCACAGGCTTGCAATCCCAGCACTCTGGGAGGCTGAGCAGAAGGGTCACAAATTCAAGCCCAGTCTGAGCAACTTAGTGAGACCCTCTCAAAATCAAAACAAAAAATCTCCTGGAAATATCTCATAGTGCAAAGGCCCTGAGTTCCATCATCAGCACAACCAAAAAATAAAAAAAGAAAAAGAAAGAAAAAAGAAAAGAAAAGAAAAGAAAAAGTTCAGTGGCATTAGGAACATTCACAGTGTTGCACATACAATTATTACTAATCACCACTGTGACGGTTGGAGAGATTATGTCAATTTGAGGCAATCAGGAACCACCCTGGATTAGAATGTGAGTGATTTGTGGGCCAGCGACTGAGGGAAGAACAACCGTCTTGATGTGGGAGGCCCAACGGGGAGCTCAAACTGTATAAAAGGAAGGAAGGAAGAAAGATTGTTACAGCTTCTTCCTCTGGGAGAGCTCTGGCCTTGGCAATTGTCTACAGACAGAAACTTGCTACATGCAGCCAATCTTCATCACAGATTCATTGCAGTCTGGACTTGCGCCTGTCTCCCCATCACTCGTCTTCAATTGCTGATCTTCAGTCTTCGGTCTTCGCCATTGTTTTTCAAAAAACCAAGATCCACAACAGACTCTCACTGGTTGTCCTACGGTTCAGTTCAGATCGGGTGTTCTACCTAGCGATGGACCCTCCAGCTCTCTCACATGCAGGCCACCATCTCGAACTGTCTCTGTCCTCAGACTTGTAAGCCTTCCAAATACATCCTTTTGTTATAATTTCTATCAGTTCTGCCTTTTGTAAGAACCTAAACTAATACAACTGCCATCCACCTCCAGAATATTTCATCTTCTCAAACTGAAACTCTGAACCAATCAATGCTAACTTCCTAATTCCCCCTCCCTCCTGCCACGAGTAACTACCATTTCATTTTCTGTCTCAATGAATTTGCCTATTCTGAGTAGTCACCCATAAATGGAATCATGGTATTCATGCTTTTGTGCCCACTTTATTTCACTTCGGATAGTTACATCAAAGTTCATCCATATGGTAGCAGGTGTCTTCTTTTCACTCTTTTACAGCAGTTATGTAGCTTGTGGAGCTTCATTTGGTGATCTGTACATGTTCACAATATACCGGGATCATTTTTACTCTTCCCATCACCTTCTTGCTCTGTGTTCCCCTCTAGTTTTACATTTTGGGGGGAATTGAGTGTGTGTAATAAATTTTGCCCATATCCACACCCCGGTTACCTTCCCTCGTGGACCCTCCTCTCCCTCTTATTCTCATCTTGTCTAATGATAACGTGTCTTCACTTCCTTTTTAGATTCCACATGTTAGGGAGAACATGTGGTCTTTCCGAGTTGAGCTTATTTTGCTCAACAGGAAGATCTCTAGATCTGCCCATTTCTGTACAGATGATAGAATTTCATTCTTTCTTAAGGCTGAAGAATACTCCATTGCTTGTACACACGAATACACACAAAAATATTTTAATTTACCTAGTCATTAATTAATGGGCGCCTAGGCCGGTTCTGCATCTTCTACCACTCTTTAGTATATAACCAAGATAATTTTACTACTGGATACCTGCCCATCCACATTTATTACAGCAACACACTTTTATATAAAACATAATTTATAAACTTGAGGTCAGAGGCCTGTTTAGGAAATAAATAATTGTTAATAAAATAATGTCTATAGTGAGTATTATTCCACCACTAAGAATGACAGATTTGAGTCATTTGTAGGAAAATGAATGTACCTTGAGACCATTATGCTCAGCAAATGAATCAGACCCAGAAAGTTAAATATTAAATGATTTCTCCAATATGAGAAAACTGAACCATAAAAAATGTAAGATATATGGAGGAAAGTAAGAAGATGACCTTTGTGAAGAGAGAAACGGGAAGTCAGGGAAGTGAGAGGGTGGGAAGAGGAAAGGAAAGAAGTGTGTAAATAAACAAAATATTTTAAAAAGTGTCTAGTAATTCTTACAGATAGTACTCAATATTTTAAATACAACTGAGAATCTTTTATTTATCATCATGAAAGATCTCATTAGCAGAATTTGGAGTCATGTTGGTTTTTTACCCTGTAATTTTCTTATATTTGTTCACTATCTTTTCATTGTACAAAACATGGCATTTCACTGCTACATCCCCCTAAAGGGTATTCTTCAGAAGAAGCCCTTGATCTGTACTGAGGAAAGTGGAGTTCTAGGCCAGGTAACTCTGAGAAGTCGGGCTTACTACATCTTGTCTCTAGAGAGGTATAACACAGATACCACATACTAGGTGTTGAGAAAATATCATTAGTTTAACTTGCTTGAAGTTTAAATTGCTGAACCTCTTCGGGCTTGGAACCCAAGCAAAATATTTTAGAAAATGCAGACATATGAATTCAGGATTGAGTTCAAGGTCCAGAGAGTAGGCTCCAATCCTGTCTGTATCAACCCTGCAAGTCATCTCACTGCTTGAGCCTCAGTTTTTTATCTGTAGAATGAACAAGTTGAACTAAAAATTGTCCAAGATCTGTTTCAGACCCAAGTTTCTATTGTAATCGTGTTGAATCATACGTTGATGTTTTTGCATCAAAGATACTTAAGAAAAAGTTAAACGTATCAGAGACTATTATTCAGTGTGATCTGGAGGAACAGAATTTATCACACATTCTCATTTTAATTTTAATCATCAGCTAAATTTCTAGATGGACAGACAACAAAACCTATTTGATCCTCATTCATGAAAATAAAAAAATAGTTAATTTGGTCCCCTATACAATGGTCCTCTTAAATACCTAGGGCCATTTTCCTCTTTTCCCTCCTGATAGTAACTGAAATAAAACTAATGGATATACAAGTACAAAGATATCATAAGGTTGGGACCTCTGAGTCTGACAAACAGAAAGCCGATTCCGTGCCGGCAGCACGCTGTAGACACATCTGGCTCACTTCAGCTCACAATGGAGTAATAGGAATTGGGCTAAAAAGCACTGTTTGTGCGAATGCAAATAATATTCCATCTGCTCAAGATTTTTTTTCCTTATATAGCTTTTGTTCCAGTGTGGTAAAAGCCTGCTTCTTTACCCTGAAGTGCTCCTGCTGATGAAGAGTGAAGAACACGACAATGAACTAAAATCCATTATCAAACAAATACCGTGAGCTTTTCAGCAAGTCATCACAGGAAATGTTGCCTTTTTCTCCGGCATTAAGTTGAAAGCGATTTGTGCTCATGCAAATAAGACAAAGTGGCGGGTTTAAAAAAAGAAAAGGAGAAAAAATATATATTTATGTATACTCCATGGACTGTAGTTTGCTTTGTAAATCTGCCATTTCTATCTCTTCTGTTGATGGGGGAGGGCGGTGGCGGAGCAGTGTGGCCGCCGTCTTTAGATTTCCTTAGGGTTTGCGTCGTGATAAGTTCTTCAACCGAAGTATTTAGCTTTGCCTTCTGATCTCTTGAATACCCTCCTTGGATTTGGAAGAACTGCTTTAGTTTAGGGCAAGGTGGAAGGAAACTTAACCCCTGTGCTGCTGAAAGCAATCGCAGTGAGTTTCCAGAGAGCCAACTTCATTGTTTGCTGGAGGTGACAGTCCAAAGGTAAATCGTCCAAGTTCAATGTTAAGATTCACGTTTCCGGGAGCTCCCACGTTTCCCTCAAAGTCCTGGGCCTAAATCTGAGGACTCTGTGACAGTCAGCGTTCTGCAAATGAACAGGTCGTTTCTCCAGTTTCAGAATGAGCGTACAAGTGAGCAACAATTGTAAAACCGCTACACAAAATACCGATAAGCCAGATCCAAAATAATACTTGGAAAAATACACTCAGCTTCTTCTCGCCAGTTGGCCCTGTGCCTTGCACTTTAGGTCCTTGACTTCTCCTCGCCCTGACATCCATGATTTCTCTTCTGATAAAACGCAGAAAAGAGAACTTGCGTGTTTCTGAAGGTCAGAGACGAAGTGGAACAGAAAACAATTAATGTGTATGAACTTGAAAGTACATTAAAGCTCTTTTGATAGTTCTTTGGTTATTTTATTTACCTCTGGTGATCGTATTCAATATTAGTAGGGTTTTAAATAATCCAACTAATATTTCCATCTTTGTGAAGTTTAAAGTATATTCTTTTATGAAATATTTTGAGAGATTTGCTTTTTTATAGTTTATAGATTTCAGAGCTTATGCAATCCTTTTTCAGATTTTAAATTTTATAATATTTATTTTAATTAACATTTGAAGGTTTGAAATATAATGAACATATACAATGACGTTAAGATATGAGAGAATAATGGATGTAAAAGTGTTTGAATTAGGGATAAGTTATTACAGAATTTAAGATACTGTTAGATGCTGAGTTTAAATGCTGTTAGAAAAATTTTTACTACTTGAAAAAAACAGTATTCTCTTTCTGAAGTGCATTGTAAACATTAACAGATAATTATTTTATTATAACTTACTTTGTAGGATGTATATTAAATTATAATTCACCATTCAAGTAAACGCTGAAATTAAGTGTCTGAGTACACAATTGTGTCATACCAGCAATTCTGTGTCTAAGCTTTCTATAGACTTCGACATCATTGAATCAATTCAATAGCTAAAACAATGACTTAAAATAAATTAATAATTTAGAACCAAAGCCTACCAAATGATAGCAGTTATCTTGGTATAGTGTTTAAAATTATATTTACAATCATGCAGTGCATTTTAAAGCTCCTAAGAATTGTAAAGAGATAAAAATAGTATGTGCTCTAAAAAGGCCACTTTTTTATCAAAGGTGATTTCCTTTTATGTTAAGGTAAGATAACTTTTCAATCTTCTTTACTTCAAAGGGAAACGCATTATTCCAAATATGTTTTAAACTTTTAACATAAAATCCTTACACATTAAACCATTAATATACGGTTGCTCAGGAAAATGTCTCAATCCACTCACAATAATGTCTGGCTTTAATTAGACCCTGAAAAGTACAGGATTTAAATTCAAATCTGGCCAACATTAATTATAGAATTCTTAATACTGTACTATGTCCTTTACTAATTTCTAGGATATGTCCTATGCTAAATAAAAAAAAAAAGAGGAATTAACTTCTGGGAGCAAAGAACTGGTTATTATAAAATGTTACATATACTGATATGTTCTACTACATCATCCCAAAGAACTCTCCAAGATTCAGAGGCAAGGTAGAATTTCTTACTATTCTAGTGCTTTGTCTACATGGATGGGGAGCTAACACCTATTTTGAATCTTGAACAGTTTCCCAGGCTGTTTTGTAGGGAAATGACTCCCTTTGCTATTTCTCTTTGTCTCCTCTAATTCTAAATAGAAACTACATTCACATAGATGAGAGCAGCTAGTTTCACTACCACGGCTAGGGCTGTTGTAGTCGCGAGTTCATTTCACAGACGTAAGAACAGAGCCTAAGTATAGCTGATCATGAAAGCGCAGGTCCTCTGTAGGCCTACTCAGAGATCCTTTCAAACTCTTCCTATTTCATTGGTAAAAGCATGCTTCCTTATCTGTAAGCCAGTGAGCCAACTAATCAATCAACCAATCAATCAATAGGTTTTTAGTAAGCATTCATTTTCACATCAGGAGTTCTACAAGCTCTATTGTACTCCAAGATAACATGACTAAAGTTAAAAAGCAGCGGTCTAAAATCAGTGTACACCTCCAGTTCTACCAATTACAAGTTGATTGTGTGACCTGGCCAGTCCCCTAGTCACAATTTAAATATACCTTATTCTTCTCATCTGTAAATAATGATAATACTTGCCCAATTTGCTCTTAGCATTGTTCTGCGATTTAAATAAATTATGAAACAGTACTTAGGAAATTTTCAAACACTAAACAGATAACACTATTATACTTCATTCTATGTAATTAATGTATTCCTGAAACTTCTTAAAGAAAGGTCCTAAAAATAATTTCACAGTTGCAAAAATGTAAAAACTTGAATGTCAAGTGAACATATCAACTCTAATTTGTGTATTAATAATATTCGAATAATTTTAACGTTACTGTGAGACAAAAAAGTACATTTTATTTTATTCACTGAATGTCACGTTCACTTACCTTTCACTTTATTTCAGCCAAAAATTTAGAGAATCTCTCTAATTTTCTAGAGGTTAAAAAATATTTAAAATCAATTAGTAGACTGTAATTTTGTTTTAACCTGAAAAAAATAGAAAATTCTCTCTGTGGTGTGTCAACTGTGTTTCATTGCAGGTTTTGTTCTTGGTATGTCTTAGCATATTTTAAGGTTTTTCTATATCTCAATTTCTGAGAAAAAATAAGAAATTGGGTAAAGAGAAAATTTGTTATAATTATCCCACAAGAGTTAAGGTTTAACAATCAATCTGGATACATGACAGGTTACATGGAATCTGTTGACACAAAACCAAATGGACCAGCAAGGACCATTGTGAACCCAAATAACTATTCACCTTCTGGAAGCCTGAGTCTCCAGTCTCCTTACCAGTGCCAATATAAGAATGTCAAGTATTGAAATGTATGTTATAACACTCAGGCAGAAAATTTTAATTTCACATACTTTGTTCTTTGGGGGGATCACATACCAGTAATGAAAACCCAACTAGTGTTAATGGACATTACTAACTTGTTTCAGGGTCAAAACTGACTTGAAGTAACAAAAAGGGGAAAGAGGAAATGTTGTAGGACATTTCCTACAAGCAGACCTGGGAAATAACAGTATAGAAGAAAAGGAAAAGTTAGGCACACCAAAAAACGTAGGAAGAATTCAAAATGGGGATGTGTATAGATCCATTGGAGGACGTGGTAAATGGTGTTACATCAAGACCTCTCCTTATTGAAGTGTCTTGGAAACATTGATAAACTACTGAAACTCATATTAGAGGGAATTTCCAGTTAGGAATTGTTAAAATAGACTTCAAAGGTTAGTTATATAGGGTTTAGTCCTCGGGAAATGAAGGCTCGACTCTGCAGTACAACTCACTTGCTGAGATTTCCAAATACCTAAGTGTAACTGTATTTTTGCCTTTCTAAAAACCAACTCCCCCTGATAATGAAAAACATTTAAAACACTACATTATGTGATTTGGTTACACTGTTACAAATTCCTAGTTTTAGCCCCAACTCGCAGAAGTGATCACTGATTTAACCTTGTTTTTCTTCATTTTCCACCTCAGCAGCAAATATTCTTTTATTTAGCCCTTGCTACTGTGATTGTGAGGCTTGCAGTCAGTACTGGAGCTGGAATATCAAGACCAGCTACTTCCATCACACCTTATCAGCTGGAATAATTTCTTGCTTAGGACTTGTGTTTTGATTATTTAACATGCTATTCCATGATGGCTGGGTTTTTTTTTTTGTTTGTTTTTGTTTGTTTGTTTTGTTTTTTGAGACAGTGTCTGGCTCTGTAGCCCAGGCTGGCCATGGGATTACAAGCGTGTGTCACCACACCCGGTTTATGCAGTGCTGGGGAACCAAACTCACCTATTTTGCACTTCCAAGGCAAGCTTTTTACCTGCTGAGCCATTCCTCCAGCCTAATGATGGCTATTTTGGGGGAAAAAAAAAAATCCTAATACGGCCTTTAGTAAATTTTTCTTTTTTATCAGTTCACAATTGATATATATGTAAAAAATGAAACTCATGGTGGGTACTTGCAAACTGGAAGGTATACGGCACATACAAAGAAATTATGAATTTTATATTAACTTTAAAAGCTATAAAATAATCCCAATAATAAATACGTACCCACAAGGGGCCAACCTATCACAAAAGGTTTGTAATTTGAGTTGAGAAAAGTATACCATTCTGACAATGCAAAAATTTACCAAAAAAATTCCTAATTCATAGGAGAGATTTCAGCATATTACAGTCTACCACAGTCTACAGTATCTTATAATATTTGGAGTTAAATTGGAAGTGACCAACCATGAAAATACTGGTATATTATATGTGTGCCAATAATTTCATCAAGCAATATTTTAAAAAGTAGTAATATATAAATGAATCGTGTGTTCTTTTGAATAGACAGCTGTTCTAAGTTTGTAATCTTTTGTTACACAACAAATGTTTGGCATTGAGTGTTGCCCTGAAGATATTTCTATAAAATAAATAAATTTGATGATAATGATGATCATGTTGGTGGGGAAAAGGGTTTTCCTTAATAAATGAATGAAATAAAATTATTTTAACTATTAAAATAATTATTTTATCCTTTCTTTTGAAAACACTGTATATTTGAGAAAGAGAGAGCAGAGAGAGGAAATTTAATGTCTTTTTGTGACACCGTAGACTGAGTGTAGGGCCTTCCCACTGAGATTCAACTCCAGTCTCCTTTTATTTTTGACATTGAGATTTGAGACAGGGTCGTGCTTAGTTGCTAAACTGCCCAGCCTCTGCCCAAACTTTTGATGCTCCTGCCTCAGCCTCCCAGAGTGCTAGTTTTATAGTCCTACTCCACCTTGCCTGGATATGCCAATCTTTTAAGAGTTATGATACTTCTTTCTCAGAGGCCTAAGACTTTTCTCAACTTTTATGGGTTCAAAATGGCTTATGTAAGACATCATCTGAATCTACTTCTGTTAGGTATGATAAAACTATTATAATTCCAAGGCTAGGCTGGGCTACTAGCAAGTTCTGGATCAGCCTGGGCTATCCTGTCTCAAAAAAAAACAAAAAAACAAACCAAAACAGATATAATTGGCCACTAAATAGTTGGGATGGAATGACTATTAAGTCACCATGGGCCACAGGAATTGCACAGCAGTTAAAGCCCTTGCATTGTAAACACAAGGCCCTGAGTTTGATTCCGCAGTACCACATGAAGGTGGGCATGGTGGTGCACATCTGTAATCCCAGCACCCGGGAAGCTGAGGCAGGAGGATTGTTGTGAGTTCCAGTCTAGACTGGGCTACATAGTCAGTTCAGGACTAGCCTGGGCTGCAAGGTGAGACCCTGTTGTGAGTGAGAGAGAGAGAGAGAGAAAGAGAGAGAGAGAGAGAGAGAGAGAGAGAGAGAGAGAGAAAAGTCACCATGAGGCTGGAGGAACAGCACAGCAGGTATAGCACTTACCTAACAAGAACAAGGCCCTGAGTTTGATTCGCCAGTACTATATAAGCCAGGTGTGGTGGCACACATCTGTAATCTTTGCACTCTGGAGGCTGAGGCAGGAGGACTGCCATGAGTTCAAGGCTAGCCTGAGCGCATATTGAGTTCAGGACCAGCCTGGATTACAGAATGACACTCTGTCTCAAAAAAAAAAAAAGTCACCATAATGTTATATTCTAGGTAATATTCTCCTCATTTTACTTATTTTTTTCGTTTTACTTACCCCAAATGAGATCAGTGACTTACTCAAGATTAGCTTGCAAGTGGGTCTTTGACTTGGCTGAAATGTTACTACCGTATCATCACCTTGTTTTTCATTTATTATAACCACTATTATTGCCAAACTGGTGACAATATAACTAAGATTTTTATTGCAAATAGAGAAAATCTTAGAATAGGAATATGCACCAATAAGTAGACCCGAGTAAACAGTCAAGAAATCAATGAACACACTGAATCCAAGTACTTGGAAATGTGACCTACTTTATGTAAAAATAAAACCAATATCCTACTTCTTCCTAAATCCCAGACTTTATCTCGGATGGTTTATGTAATATGTGAAAAAGAGCTATCAAATGTTTTAGAATTAGTTTTAAGCAGTATCTTTTCTGCTCTTTAGGAATGAAATAGTTGAAGATAATATAAAATTATTAAAAGCTGTAAAATTAAAAATATCAACAATGACTTATTTTTCATAAAAAATAAGATATAAATAATGTGGGTTTATAAACACCTAATACTGATAATAACAATTAAAAATTATAGAGATAATATTTTAATATATAAATAATTCTTACAACTTAATTAGAAAAAGACAAATACATCATTAGGTAAATGAAAAAAGGTAAGAAAGGGTGATTTACCAAAGACTTTCAAATCTCAATAAATATAGAAGAAAAAGCTTACATTACTTAAAAAATAAAAATCTCTTAGTAAGAATAGCCCTTTTATTTAAAAAATAAATTTAGTCAAAATAAAATGCCTTGGTTTGTTTATACTGTTCAGTGCTGCTGAGGTTTATAGAAAACTGGTACTCATACTCTCTTTGTAGAAATTGAATTTTTCAATTATTAAACTGACAAAGCTTTGAAAAGTTTATAAGATGTGGCCAGAGATGTGGGTCTGAGAAACACAGCCTCATTTTATTTGTACAACTATCAAGTCTTGCACCATTTCTAGAGTTTGATATTGATTCCCAAATATCATTTTGAATATTTATATTTTACCTAAGATGAAGACAAGATTGGAATAATTCCTCCTCTGCATCACTCATGATGGATCCATTAAGGAGATATGTATGGGCCTTACACCAATATACTACCAAAAAATAGAAGATTTAATATATAACACCAACAAAAAATAGCTTTATATACCCACATTTGGCTAAAGGAGAGTGAGTTCTGTTGTGGAAACCAGACAAATGAATATTACAAAATATATGCAGTGTGATGGAAAATAAGGTGAATTTTAAGAATTATTAATTAAAACACTTGCCATTAATCTTCCTCACTTCGGACACATTTATGCCTGAGGCAATCCTGGAAGTCCCCTTTCATGTCTTTAGCTGAACTGCTCTACCTACCCGATGTCTTGAATTGATTCAAAATATTTAGTTTTCATGGTCATTTTTACTTTGAGAAGAAGCCAGAAGCCAAACACTAGATCCACTGACTCAGGTGCATTGACCATATTTGTGGCCACATCTTATAAAGCCAGATCTAAAGCATATACCCAAAAAATAGTCTTACCTTCCCATCATTGATTCACTAGATGTAGTGTGTCATGCACCTACATATTCCTAAGTCAATCGTTTTCAAACTTGATTCTTTTTCATCTTCTCAGAAAATACTGAGTAAGACATTGTCATTCTGTTTTTGTAAATGAAGGTGCTGAAACTCAACTGAGTGACCCATCCTGCCAGAATAATGTTGGAAGATAAGGTCGTAATCACATTTCAAATGTAACTCTGTTAGATTCAGAAGTTTATTGTTTTTCATGGTCCCATACATGCTTCCTCATTAATTTCCAGAAATTAATGGAGATCAGTTTATGAATTAAATAATGGGTTAATTAGAATTATTTAACTCATCATCTGGCAGGATGATCAAACTATAGTTTCTGAGGAGCAGCATGTAATTGGCTTATCTGCACAACTCTATTTTGTTGTGACTTTTTGCCTGAATTATCTAAATAATGTGATTATTTTTCTAGCTTTAATTGTGTTTCTATCTCACCACTATTAGAATGGATGGGAAGCTGAGTCAACACGATGCCAAATAAGCTGATGCCCTAAACCAACTGAAGGAATCATGTCTCTCTTCACTCAGGTACTAGGCGATATGTAGGCTGCTGAGGAAAAGTAACACAACAGTTTTTTATCTTCCACGGGATATCCTGTCTCACACCAACACTGTCAAGATCAAAATAATATCTTATGGGGAGCGGGGGCCTGAGGGTGTAGCTCAGCAGTTAAAGGACTTGCCTCGCAAAACCCGGAGTCCAATTCCCCAGCATCACATAAAAATTAGGTGGGCATGGCGGCACACAATCACAGCACTTGGGAAGCTGAGACATGAGGATTGCCATGAGTTCAAGGCCAGCCTGGGCTACATAGTGAGTTCACAACCAGCCTGGACTACAGGGAGAGACCCTGTCTCCAAATACATAAACAGATAAATAATAACAATAATGGATAAAAATAGTATTTTTCATTCAGCTATCTCAAGAAATAAATACTTTATCATTAAACTTTCCTGGGAAGAAAAATGGCACCGTTTGAGAATTGCTGTGAACCTATTTGAAAATGGTATACTCCTCTGCTATCTCATAATAGCACTATCTATCTTATAGAATCATTTGTATTGAGTTGCGTGGCTAGGTTTTATTTGCTGGGTATTATTTAAAAATATTGATTCTTAAATACTATGCACACATTTATAAACTCTGTTTGAAAACTTTTTCCCAAAAGAGAAGATAACACAAACTACAATTCAAGACAGGGACAAAATAACAGAGTATGTCCGCCCATCCACCTACACCAGCCCACTCCACTTTTCCAAGACCCCCGCTCCCACTTCATACACATACCACAAAGACTTATTGCGATTTTATTTGTACTAATAACTTTCACGATCAAGATGCTCTTCAAAGTGCTCCGTTTGTAAATGGACAAAATTTACATCAATAGAACAATAGGGAAAAGGATCTTAACAGAAACTCATAAGTATAGTTTATGTTCCAGAATTAGGTTAAAATGTTATTTGAGTAACAAAACCATCCCCCTTGCACAGTATGCAATTGTCTCTTTTTAACTCTTCATATTGAAATTTTATAAAATAGTTTGTAAACGTAATCTTTTTCAGCGTGAACTAGAATTGAAGTGGATTTTCAAAGTAACGTTGGGATAGCTCCAAACACCACGCCCATGAAAGGGTGGAGGTCCCTCATCATGACGTTTGGCCCTTAAGAGATATAGTCACCTGATCCCTAAGAAAATGACAGTCAGAATTGAACAAGGTAAAACAATTCACAATTTTCACATGGAAGAGATAAATGATTGGAAACTTTGGACTTTAAAATTCTCTAGAAATGGAAACTTTTTGCCTGTCCTTAACACAAGAGGTCAAGTAGTCATTGACCAGTAAAGATCTGTTCCCCCACACCATCTACTAGAAAACACCCTTTGAAATCCAATTAACTGTTTCACACAGGCAGTCCTCTCTTTCTACTTTATCAAAAAGTTAAATTTCCTACTCTATACTCCAATACAAGTTAAGGTGTTTTGATCTGATAATTGTAAGATGTACTGTAGGTATCTTAATTTGTAAGTTTTTAATGCTAAAGTTCAAGGCTGTTCAGATATAACAGGAGTGCTGGAAATGAGGTACAGAATGCTGGAATTCAAATTAACCAATAAATATATTTTAATATATATCAGCAGGACTCTAGAGGATTCCATTAATGTTGAAAAATAGAAAGGATTTAGGTTAATTTGGTAAGAAGGCAGGTCAGAACGTTTACAACAGTGGTATAGAATTGTATAGAGATGCAAAATTTTTCAAGAGAGCAGAATTTTTTCAAAAACGCTGACTCTAGCTGTCACAGCCCTGCCTTGGCTAAATCCAGTGGAGAGATAGGAGGACTTTCTAATTTGCTTTCCCTCTATTTTAATAATAGCTGTGCATAAGTAATTTATGAAAGGCCAACCAGGCAGTGGGCAACAGAAAATTAAACTCATTTTATCTGAAAGCAGGTGGATTTCTATATATCATTAGCATGCATAGAATTCTCACAATGTTATTTCTCATACTGATGGAATGTAACCAAATAATATATGAGTTTTTTGCTTATGCACGAGTGAAATTTTTAGATAAAAGTGCCAGCCCCAATGGCAATTTTCTGCAAAACGAAAACTAATTCTGCGAAGCTTCTTATTACTGGAAAGACTCATTTGGCTTGCATTAGAGACTGACATAAGTGACTTTAGGATTTTACTAACAGATTAGATGAGATGGGCCACGTACTGTAATATCATTAGAGAATGTAACGGCACTGGGACGCTTTGGGGCACTTATTAAGGGCACCAGCACAAGCAAATTGTTTTCCTTCATGACATAAGCTTTTGAATTTTTTTCTCTGATGAAAATGCTTTATTTTATGGTTGTGATTTTTTTCTTACATTTAAAACAACTTTTATTTTATACTCCCCAAATTGCACATGAATTATGTTTTGCATGATTCAGCTCAGTGTTACTAAATGCATTATCTATGCCTGATTTCATGAGTATCACCTAGGCAGAGGGTAGATATGTATTAAGAAAACAGCTTACACAATACCGAAGTCGGAATTCTAACAGAATCGTCTCCTAACTTACAGTAAAGACTCATCTTTGTGGCTATAAAAATTTTTGCCATTAGAGCCATCAGTGTCTCTGCAGACTCTACTCTCAACTTCTAACAAAATCCTCAAATTAGATATTAAAATGGCCTTTATAATATGATTACTTCTACTCTTCTGTTAAACTACCACCCTAAAATCCATTCCAGTATATGAAATATTATAGCTCTCTTTTATTATCATGAATCATCCCTTATCAAAAAATTATGTATCAAACAACATTGCTGAGGTTGGCAAAAGTGCAGAGTAGAAACAGAAATGTTTATAACTTTATAGAAGAAGCCAAGAGAAAAGATGGTAATGTTTGAGAGATGATTTTATGCTCAATATTATTTTCTAAGTCATCTTTTCCTGATAGAAAATTTTTTACCTCTTCCTGAGTATAGAGAGAGTTGATTTTCCTTTTTTATAAGTCCTTTTACATATCACCATTGGAGGAGAATATTAATGAGAAAATGAACAAATGTAGTTACCTGGAGAAGAACTGGCCCAGGAATGCACCTGGGAAGGTGTTATTCAGGGTCCCAATCTATGGAGTGGTGAGGTAAGGTGAGCCTTAACCAGACGGGAGACTGAATCTCAGCTCTGTGATTTTATGACCCGCCTTATCTTAAGCGATGACTTCCCTTCTTGGAGCTTGTATTTCCTCAGCTACAAAATGAGATAATTATAGTTCTGACCTCAGCTCTCTATGAAGATGACATATAACTAGATCATCCTGCTGTCTGTGTCCTATTTTTACAATGGAATGGGAAGTGCCAGGAATTAGTGGGTGTGCTAATGGGTCTACCAGGCCAGTTCTGGTAGACGCCCCAGATTTCTGTAGGAAGAGTTCAAGACTGTATTAAGACGTAGAATGTGATTCAGGGCCAGTTTGGACTACAGCGTGAGACATCATCTCGATTTAAAAAAAAAGGCATAGACTGTGAAAACAATTCATGAGACAATCCTCCTTGCAGGATAACGAGCTAGACACACTACAGTCTAGGTGTGACCAGAGCTGCCAGATGTCTCCATGCTCTTATGTCACTTCTTCTGAGAGCTCACTAGACACTTAGCACTATCGTCTGTGCAGTCCTAATTCTATTTTTATTAGCAAATCTATCACCCTATTTTGGTGTCATTCGCTCCCATGCCATCCTCACATCTTGAGTTCTTTGAAGGCAGAGACTTTGTCTTTTCAGTTTTCTAACTCCTAGCTACAATATTGCTTGACACATAGGAGTCACCGATATGTGCGTCTGGGAGCTTTTCGTGAACTTAAAAAAATGAGGTGTCTGAGATGTAAACACAATGAAAAACAGTGCAAAGGAAAAAGCTTTAAAACCACAAATAGATTAACAAGCCTTTGATTAAATTTTCAGCATCTTATTCATGCCTAGTTTGTTAAATGTGAAATTTAATACTCATAAAAATTTCATTACCTTTAGAAAAAAAGGTGTATTTACTCATCACAAGAATAATTATAATCAATCTTAAGATAAATGTGCTGTAAAGAGCTAAATAATTTTAGGTCTAAAAGTATTAAAATGTATTTAAATTGTTTTTTACAGAAAAAATATAATTAATGTGGGATATCAGTGCATTTTGATGTGATATGGTGTGGAGATAGCCTGCAACAGGGGGAACGCCAGGTCCTTGGAATCCTTAAACAGCCTAGTGACAGTGGGCCAGAATTTAAACAGGCTGGCTGAAGCAAGGCGAGACTAATGAAGGAAAGCTTCTTAGAGGACGTTTCCCTGATCTTCGCTACAAAGGTGGGGAGAGAGATGGTTTGGAAAAGGGGAGTTATACCTCACCAGAACTAATCTCATAAGTAAGCAAAGTCAGAGACCGGGAATATTTTCCAAGGTGCTAGACCAGACCCCTTGGCTCACTGTACTCTCATCTTGCAAAAAAACTTTTCCAATCTGCCTTTTGGGACCCGAACTTCCACCACTAAAGAGTAATTTTATTATCTAAACCTTATGTCAGCTAAGATGCAGCCATGTGTCCAAAAGATATAATCTTAAAAAAATTTTATTTCGACCATAAGTTTAAATTTTTCTTTCTTAAAGTTGTATGGGGGAGAGAGAATGCCCACTGGAGATGTAATTAGAAAGGACACAAATTATACTGAGTATTTAAGTGGGAACTCTTACAGACTCATGAGTCAGGATTCTTAAATCTGGAACAACATGGTCAAACAAAGGCAGAAAACTAACTGAGGCTGAAAAGGAAACAGAAACATAGAGCCAGCCGCAGTCACATCTAACAGAGGCACTACAAGGGAAAAAATTTAACCTCACTGACAAAGGTAGCACTGCCAATCTTCATATATCTGTGGCTAGTTGTTTTACATATGTAGTCTTCAGAGTTAACCCCAATATGCCGACTAATGGATGAACTAAGATGGTCTCTAGGAGAGACCTAGCAATATTTAATGGCCAGTACGAAGTGTCACACATGTGTAAACATTAAAGTTAACAGTATACATTACAATAAATCGACTTCTAGGAAAATGTTGCAGTAAGACTTTTTTTTAAAAAAGAAAATTCAAATTAAAAGAAAATAGCACAGACTATAATGCCAGGAGACTGGCAGGCAAAAAGTAATAAGAATATTTGTAACTCTCACGTGTCCTAGACAATCAAGGAAAGCCCAGAAAATGCAGGTCTCACTGGTGGGGCTTGAGTACACGGGGAGTTCATAGCAAGTTAACAATATTTTTAGTAATACCTGAGTTAGTTTTATTTTTGCTGTTAAAGTGTAAATCTATGCAGTAATTGGTCATTCTTTTTATTTCACTGTTCTGTATCATTTTATCGATAGTTTGTTTTCCTTGGGTAAAATGTTTGGAACCCAAGATAATATCAGTTGCTTCCCCAGCTCATCCTACAATGCTCAATATCCTAATCTCCTCTTTCCCCCGTTCTTACCACAAAACATTAAATCGTGTACCCTATAATATTCACACAATTTCAGCTCAATCTAATTGAGGAAAGCGTAGAATTATTATGCTACAGTTTGTCTCTGTCTCTTAATTTGATGTCTAATTATTAATCTTCAAAAGTCTTAGGAATATTATGAAAATGAGCTACCGGGTATTTGAGGAAGCTTCCTCAAT
This sequence comes from Ctenodactylus gundi, assembly GCA_004027205.1. Lineage (NCBI taxonomy): Eukaryota > Metazoa > Chordata > Mammalia > Rodentia > Ctenodactylidae > Ctenodactylus > Ctenodactylus gundi. The sequence continues at coordinate 189,914 of PVKB01001991.1, forward strand.
GGTCTTATTCAAAATAAACAATTTCATCCTTTCAAAACCAAAAAATACTTTCTCTCAAAGTCTGATGGCTGCAAGGGTTTCTCACATTGATTCATTGCTTATAGATAAAAACAACTTAAGCTGATTTTTGTTGTTTATGGAGTAAGTGTAAAATGTTCCACCAAAATAGGTAATGACATTTTTGTGTCCACAAATGTGCATGTAAGTCCAATTATGTATTTGTTGTCATTTAAGCATCACCGCCATTATTGAAACAGAAGTGCCAGTACTAATTCTTGCTGTCACATTTTCCAAAAATGAAAATAAGGCTTTTAAGCAAAATGCTAAGGTTTTCAATGTGAATTATTCATTCTTTGCATGGCCTTAGCAAAACACCCTCAGCAAAACAGCTAAACAAAAGCCTACCAGGGTTCTGGTTTCTAATCTGGTTAAGAAATACATTACAGGATTTTTCTTTTAACTTCACAGTTAATGGAAAAGTTTTTCCTTTCCTGAAACTCAGTGAAGAGTTCAAGAAAGCTCCTCTCACGGCCACAGCCTCCATCTAATTGAAGTACCATGAGCAGGCCTTGGAAACAGTGACATTAGTCACACAGCTAAACAAACTACCTTTGATGGTCGCAGCCAACCAATCAGAGCCATCCCCAGATGATCTTTGTGGGAATAGCAATCCATTAATAATAACTGAAGCAATGATCTTTCATGCCACCTTCCTTTCATACAGGACCACTCCACTAGTAATCTCTTAGGGGAACTATTAGCTACTTCAGTGTCCTTCAGAGAGGGCACTCTGCCTGTTCTAACATTTATTTCTGCTGGAACATTTTTTTTTTTCTCTCCCACAGAAGTGCCTTTTAGAATTAAAATAATTCTCACTGTGATTCTAGCAGGTAGATGAGGGGAGGGATGAGGAAAAGAAGAAATAGGAGAATGAATAAACTGAAAAGAAAAACACCTCTTCTCCCAAACTTAGCTCTAAATTTCAAAGTGTTCTAATATAACTGATACATTAACAACAACTAGTAGTGGTTCATCTTCACTACCCTTTGTCTTTAAGGAGACTAAGTTGATATGTATATAAATAGTCTGAACTGCAAACAAAAAAAGTTATACAGAATTTTCTTTTACTCGTGATCATAATACAGATGTGCTGAAAGAGGGAGACAGTGTACAGAGGTAGTCTGCACTGTATTTTGCACTGTGGTCCATATACTATTTGTCTTCTCATATTCAATGCCCTGTACTGCATGGGCACTCAACAACTATTTGGGTCTGGAATTAGCAAGGTATGTACTCCCTCCTTCTACAATGCTTAAATTCATAATATGGCTGACAAGGAAGATCAGCTTGTAAAGAGAATTTGGACTTGCATGGAACGATGCAATTTAGAGCTCAAATAGCCTTTCCCAAGAGGGGGAAAAAATCACAACAAATCGGCCATGATATTGCTACGTACTCTCTAGCCTGCATGGAAGCTGCCTTTCTAATTCGTCATGAACATTACCACCCCTCTAGTTTGATTCCATTTTTACATTTGCAAACTGTTTTCCCTTACAAGACGCAGGTCTTACATTTTCCAAAGTATGGCTAAATCCACTCCCACAAACTCTTGCCAAAGAAACTCATAATTTGGTAAACATTTTTCATTACTGAACTGCGCAGAAGACCTCATAGTGAAAACTTTGCTCCCTACCCCAACCCCAAAACTTGAATAACTAAAAATTCAACTACAATTGACTAAAAGCTTTCTTCACATCTGCAAAATATTTGAGCAACTGTCAACTTTCTACATCACCACCACAGCTCACATGGTAAATTCATAACCAAAGGATATTAGAGTAAGGCCAATGTACAAATTTTTCAAAATTAAGTCCATCCATGTCTAGAGTCTGAATTGCTTGGTTGGGCTGCATGTACAATAGGATGAAAAGTTGAAATGTTAACAGTGTTTTCTCCTCTTTCCCCTGTGGCATTTCTCACTTGGTCAGAACTATGAATTTTTTAGAGAAGGAAGGGTGGCATGAAAGGAATGCACAGTCGGGGTATGCAGCACAGGTTTTCTGGTTGTCATAACAGACTCCTGGACCTCATGACTTTAAAAATAAATCCTGGAAAACATACAAAAGCAGAGAGACAAATACAATGAGTTCTTTTGTACACACTACCAGGTTTTGGCTTTTAACTCAAAGCCAATCTTGATTTATCTACACCAAGCACTTGTCTTCTGCCCTGAAGTTTTGGAAGCAAATCTCAGACACTGGATAATTTCATCCACAGACTTTCAGTATACATCTCCAGATAAAATTGCTTTCTGGGGCCTCCCTCTTTTTACGCCCACCTGTTTGTTGTACAGCCTGTATTAGTTGGAAAAGATTCATTTAAAAAATAAAAATAAAACAATACTATCATATTTAAGCATTATACAATCATTTCTTAATACTATCAAACATCTAATCAGTTACACTTCTCTGGTTGCTTCATAAAATGATGCACACAACTTTTTACCTGGAAAACCTGAATTTATGGTGTTTTAAGAGACAAGGTAAAGGGACGCACCGTCTCATCACAAAGACTAAAGTGATGATTTTCTCAAACGGGAAAAGAATAAGAGTAATGGAAGAGAGTAAACGTACTTGATGCTGCCTTCTGGCTGTGTCCCTACTATCATTTTTTTATTTTGTAAGACGAGGCCTTGCTATGTAGTCCAGGCTGGCCTTGAACTCACTACGTAGTCCAGGCTGGTCTCTAATTTACAGTCCTCCTGAGTTCGCCTCGTATGTTTTAGAATTGGTGATTGTCTTAGTCACTTTTTTGTTACTGTGATGGAAATACGGAACATCCTCAACTTAAGGGAGGAAATGTTTACCTTAGCTCACGGTTTTCGGAAGTCTCAGTCTATTCACGGCAGCCGGCAGTGGTGGAGGGACACGGCAGTGGCACGAGGCAGAGTGAGGCCATTCACTTCATGCCAGAAGGGGAGACGAGTTAGGGAGGAAGGAGGACTGTTGTATATCCCTCCAGGTCCTGTCCCAGTGATCCACCCCTTCCAGGTCACACGTCCAGTGGGCCACCACGTACCTGTAACCCACCACACACCATAATTCCCCAACATACAAATATACAAGGCTTTGGGAGGACATCCCAAATCCAAACAATAACACTGACATGTGTCACCACTGCCTGGTTCTTGTTAACCTTTTCTTACAAGGACAGTAAGCCTTTCACAATATTAGCCGCCCCCCCCCCCCCTTCTGACCTCAGTTAACCTCAATTACTTCCTCAATCCAAACACGTCCACCTTGATATTAGGGAATTTCATATATGAATTTGGGTGGTGCGAATTTCCGAATTTTCATTTCTAGAAGTTTTTGATTTCCTGGTTGTAAATTCCACAAAATGCCACAATTACATGAACTAATGAATCTTAACAAAAACAATAGCTATCTTGACATGTTTAAGACATTGTGCTAAGCTCATTTAATTTCCACGAAAGCCCTACAAGTAGTTGCTGTTATCCCTGATTTATAGGTGAAAAAACAAGTCACATATTTAATAAGCAAAAAAAGAAAGAAAGAAAGAAAAAGAACACAACCAACAAGAAAAAGAAACCCAAGAAACTGAGTCAGTCAGATTTATCAGTCATTAGAACCCACACATATAAACACTGGATCTTTGTCTTGAAAATTAAAAATAATTCTTCTCAGGCATATGGTCTGCAAAAGTGACATTTCCTTGAACTCTTAGCTCTTCAAGTTTTTACCCTGTATCATCAGTTTAAACCTCAAAAGTATAGACTGAGAACAAAAGAGGCTTAAAAAGCAAATTCTTCAGAATGCTAACCCGTACTGGTGCTTTACAGTCTTTTCAAACTACAGCAAGCTTTGTATTTATTATCAAACTGCTTTTTCAAACTACAAGTACAGAATTTGACCTAGGATTCATAACCAAGGTTTCTGTAATTCCAAGTCAGAATTATAAAAGAAAATTATGAGACAATGGTTGATAATATTGAAAAAACTCCATATTTACGGGAGATTTTTCAAGTGACTTACTATGATGTCTATTCACTGGGAGAAAGCTTTTGAAAAGACAAGTATATAAAGAAGTTATCCTACAGTGAACAGAACAAAGCCCATTAATGACAACGATGTGAACATTCAAGGAATTATTAAAAGAACCTTTCACTTTGAGGGAAAATTAATTTACCCAGAATTTAGTGCAATTGTTGAAATAGGAAAACCAGAGAGGTAGGGCAGCAGACCTTGTGGCCAAAGTTTTACCTGAAGCCATAGCAGCCTGAAGGAGTCAGTATTCCACTTTTCTCTATTGTCAGAAAGCACCGGAGGTGTATACACCAGCAGCTCTTAACAGCATGTTTTGTTTCATTTTTTCCCAGTCAGAACTTAAAAATAATTCTTAGGTCTCGAGATTTTTATCTGTTTTATCTGTATATCTTTTAAACTTTTTTCCTGAATTTTAGAAAAAATAGTTTTATTTTTATAATCTCTTTTTTCCCTTTTCTATTTGAATACTATGTGCCTTTTAGATTAGGGCTAGCTATCAGGCACATCTGCCCTGGAACAAATAGATGGCCTCACCTCCAGCTGGCTTCACCGAGTACTCGTTTTTTGTCCTATAAGTTAGCTTCATCGTCCAAATTCCATAAAGATTATCCTCTCCCCAAACTAGCCAGTTAAGCAGCAAGGAGTAATGCTAGGAACCAAGGACATTAAATGTTCACTGGCCTCAAATTTCAATAAGCAAAAAAGCTTAGAAATTGACTCAGTTGTACATATTAGTCATTGGGTCCCACATGTGTAAACCCTAAATCTCTTTGTTGATAATTGAAAAAAGAACTTCTCAAGTAAATAATCTTCAAAGTGCTATTTCCTTGAACTTATTAACTATTTGTGCTTTATTTTTTCCCACAAAAATATAAAATTTAAAGCTCAAATAATTTTATTTTCATGTTTTGGGAGAAAATTGTGCTTTATTTGTTGAACTACAGTTAAATTTGAAAACTTACTTTCCACTGACCCCGGGAAGACAGGAGAAAAAAAGAAAAGAAACAAAACACATTCTTAGTTTTTGAACTTTGGGGTTTTATATCCTATAAAACTTAAATGATGGGGCTAGAGGAATGGCTCAGTGGTTAAAGTGCTTGAAAGCACTAAGTACCAGAGTTGATTCCCCAGCACCACATAACCTGGGTGTGGCTACACACGCCTGTAATATCAGCACTCAGGAGGCTGAGGCAGGCTGACTGTCCTGAGTCCAAGGCCAGCCTGTGCTCCATAGTAAGTTCAGGACCAGCCTGGGATACAGAGACCCTGTCTCAAAAAAACTTAAATGACAATTTAAGAAATTTTCAGAAATGATTCCCATGTGCAATATAATTGTAACAAATAAGCTGTCTGTCTAGAATTCTTTTTAGCTCAAAAAACACTGTTAATACAGAAAAAAAGCATGCACTTTAGATTACAGTTATCACGGAAAGTTTTGCACCCTGTGGGCATGAGACTTTGCACGTCTTCTGAGAGGAAAGATTAACTTCAAATCAAAACAAACTGGCATTCTGTTTCAAGAGCCAGGCTACTCAAGTCACACGCACAGTCCTTGCTTCCAGATGAGGTTCCATGCCCTAGAACCTATTCTCCAACATGCTTCCAACTCTTTGCATTCAAGTCTTTATGTCCTCAACAATGGTCTCAATCATAATTTTATATGTGAAATCTTCCTGACACTTCCAATCCCAGAAATATGGCCCCTCATTGCCTAGAAGTTGCGTGCATGATCAAATTGTCATTACTCCATGAGTGCATCAACCTCTTCATCATTAGTTCTCTCTTATGGCCTGGTTGTTCTTCCAAAATATAGCCTTCTTCCTCGTCTTACGGTTCTTAGCTTTAAGCCTAATTCCAGACACATTTTGACTAACCAAATAACTTTCCCCTTTTAGGGATGGAGGAAGGAGGAATGGACTTTCTATGTGAGCACCCAATTGACTCTAGTTAGACAGATGAGAAGGCATGCAGAGAAATGTGAGAGCAAAGAAGTACAGATCTTTTCCCCCAGCCAAGCAGTACTAGACAAAGTTATGACTAGAGCATCTTAATTTCCAAGTGTTCTTAATTGCAGGTTACAATGTCAAACCCCAGGACTTCTGTTCCCCTCCTGATGTCTGTCCTTCACTGCTGTGAGCTTCTCGCCTGGACTTTCCCAGCTTGGATGCCGTGTCTCCTTACCTTTTCCTATTCCCTCGCCCCAGCTCTACCATTTTTTAATCTCTTAGGTTACTGCTCTCTGGTAGCAAATCTAAAAATTGGTGTATGGAAATGTGTCACTGTGTTTCCTAGTGTGTTCTGTTGTACCAAAACTGCTGAGATGCCTGTTAAATTTGGAAAATGTTTATTAAAATCCCCTTTTGTAGTCTTACATGTACAATAATGCCATAAAGTGCAAAAAAAAGTCCTGTGCTATTTTTTTTCATTTTTAACCCAATATTTTTCAAAATTATTTGGTTATGAAGTTTTTTTCAAAATTATGACCTCTTCATGTGCTACAGGATTTCCATTCCACAGAAGACACCCCAAAAGTTACAAAGGAAATAGGCATTAGTAGTTCCAAGTGAGTCCTTTGAACGGCAACAGGCATTTTTGAAGACAATCTTTTTTAGCCCAACAGCTTGATCCTTTGGTAGGAATTTCACTTGCTACCTCATGTTGGAGCTCTTAGATGCATGGTTTCTGTGGAACAGTTTAAATCATGAGAAGATAGAGTATTTACATGCTTCTTAAGTGCCAAGCCAAGTGCTACATGTGTTTATACATCTTTCTCCAGTTAAACTGAAAAGCAGTCCATTAAAGCAGTATTAAGTGTCTGAGTTGCCTAGTCTGGGCTCAAATTAATAATCTTCCTTCCTTGGTTTCCCAGAATACTGAATAGATGTTTTTCATAAGCTCCTTAGTTTGTTGATATACAAACTAAAGCTTAAGAACCACAGTTCTAATTGTGATTTTTTTACCAGATTGTACCATCACCATCCAAAGAATTAACGAACATTTTATAATGTTGCCTGCTAACGTTTTCTACTCTCAACCTCTCAGCACAATAAAGTTTTCATGTTGTCTTGATGCTATTATGTAGTTCCCCTAGGTAAAATAACTTACCATACACACCCTGAAGATGAATTGGATGACAATGGAACCATAGGACAGCAAACACATGGTTTCTCTTGGTGGTAACAGGAAAACTCACCACTTCTGATGATTGTCTCAGTAAAATAGCTGATGTCTCAGTTGGCCAAAATTTAAAAGCAAGTGATATCCAGTTTAATATAACCAAAGAAACTCAAAAAATTTTCAACTTCCTTTGGCTAATGATAATAAAAAAGACTTTGTTTTTTTAAATGTGATGCTTTGATTTTTAAATGTGATGCTTTTATTGTAATACTTTTTTCTTTCACTCTATTCCTCGACAAGCCAGATGTAATACACTGCCATTCAAAGCAAAAGAACCTAATACATGCAAGTGTGTGAAGAGGAGGAGTAGCAAAGTGCTCAGGCCCATTTTTATCCCTTGCCTTTTGTTACTAAGTTAAAAAAAACCATTTTTACCTCTTGTATTGCTAATTAGTTATTATTATACATTTCATGTGACACAACTGATGTATCGGTGCTCTGTATTTGCATTCAAAAGAAAATTAGTGAAGTTAAAAATGAAAAAGAAGAAACCAAGATAAAGAATAGATGGAAGAGTAGACCTGTAGTTGGCACTAAAACACAAACTGGTGGTCTTTCACTCTGGTACTCATTGTGACCTTCTTCCTTCTAATAAAACTCCAGTATTCAGGAGAGAACATTACTGACTAAAGAATGCAATGTCAGCCTCCCTTGCAGCTCGATGCCACCATGAAATGGGCAATGGGTTTTTAAAGTAACTGGATGAGCTATGCACAGCTTCTGGCAGCCTTTTCTGCCTTCCATCTTCCTGTCCCCTCTTTGGTCTTGTTATCTGGAATGCAAACATGGTGACTGGAGTTAAAAATGCCATCGCTGGAAACAGTATAAGCTCAGAATGGCAAGGCAACAAGTAACTGTATTCCATGATGGCTGAGGCCGTCACATCAACCTGGGCTATTTAGCTCCAGAATAATTTTACTTGAAAAAAGATGCACTTTTAATCCTGTTAATGATTTGATACCTTTAAGTTTCCAACCACACACAGATAAATCTATGCTAAATGGTGAAGTCTCTATTCACTCAGGGGCTACCTACAGCATGATATTTGTCCTGAGTTTATTTTGCTTTAAGTAAATGAAATAAAAGTGATTCTACTTCTAAAGATCTTTTTGTTTATAAATTTAACAAGGAAGCCAAGGAAGGGGGAATGCAAGTTCAAACCTAGCCAGGACAATTTAGTGAGTTAGTGAGACCCTGTCTGAAAAAAAAAAAAAATAAACAAAAGGGCTAGTATGTAGCTTACTGAAAAGGCCCCATGTTCAACTAACAAATAATTGTGCTTAACAGAATATTAAACTTACAGCTACAAAGCTGTGGGATTCCATGGCTCTTCAGTGGAATTACTTGATTGCCAAATATGGTACAGGAGATTGCGAAAGAGACTGCACACATTTTACTTAGGATCAAGACAAGTTTTTTTTTTTTTTTTTTTTTTTTTTTTTTTTTTTTTTTTTTTTTTTTTTTTTTTTTTTTTTTTTTTTTTTTTTTTTTTTTTTTTTTTTTTTGCACAGAGTACAAAGATTAGAATGACTCAGTTTTACATTAACCTGGAGGCAGGTCACTGCTATCCTCAGATTTCTATGCACTGGTATTCTACTTCCCGTTGTGTGCATGATGTTATTTTCGTAATAACAGTTATGATTACCCGGTCAACAATGAAACCTTCCTATGTTTTGCTGACCCCAAGAGTGCAGCGAAGTGTGCCGCGGGAATGGTGAAATCTACAGGAAGTAGATTCCCAGGGAAGCCAGGGTAGGAGAAGCTGACGCTCCCATAGACCTCTGTTCTGTTGCAGGACATAAACTGCAGCGGTTTGCAGAGGAGCAGCTGGCCCAACTGCACTTCCAGAGCAAGTCTCACAGCAGCTCCTTCCTCTGTTGTTGTTTTTCCTAAACTTTTTCGGCTCTTTCTTCTTATGTAAATATATAAGTCCTACACCCCGTTTCATGCCTTATTATTCCCAAATAGCAAATGCATTAGGCCCTTTGATTCATCTGTGGAGAATGCATTTTGAAGCAAAGCTTAATACTCTAAAATGGTTAGTTCATGGGGTTTTAATTTTAGGAATATCAGAAAAGCATTAATTCATAGTCTTCAGCTGGCACAAAAACTCAACGGATCTCCCTCTGGAGACTACCCCTCCTGTCCTTAGCTCAGAAGTGTGCAGGAGACTTGGTGGGAATCAAAAGCCCTCACAAAACCTGTCTGCTGCCCCGCTAGCTCCCTGGACCACAGACTTCAAGAAAACTGTCTCCAGAAAGAAAATAAGCCCTTGAGATCTTTGGTGACCAGGTAAAAGTAAGCTCAAACCATTTCTAGATTTTTCAACATGTTTTTATTAGAGAATGAGTTTTAGTACTATAGCCAAGAGCAAGGCCTAAAGACCCCAAATTTCTCCATGTTATTTTCCACTCTGATCAGATCACACTGATTCATTGAACTTTTAGTGAAAGTAGAATTCTCAGTGTGCTTCACAAAGCCATTAAATTCAAACAGAAGACGGTTCATAAAAACTGCACCATGCTAATGATAATTTGTAACTCTTATTAACCAATATGCCATTTTTCTCTATCTGCATAATTCACAGTAAAGGAATAGTTGAAAAATATGACAGCAATAACAACAACAAAAAAAAAAAACAAAAACAGAAGGCTTGTTGCTATTTCTTCAAGGTAAAGCTATATCAAATAACAGCTGCTAAAAAATCCTTCTAATAAATTGAAGAGTGGGGGCAGTAGCTCAGTAAAGTGTTTTTTACAAGTTAAATACTGCAGTTCTTTCTTTTTAAAAATCTGTTTATGTTAGCTTATTTTATTAGTCACTATAGTACCTCACTTTGCTATTAACTTTAGGAATGAGGTTTATTGAATATTTGCTACCAAAATTAGGATTGGACCTAGCCTATTTAGAATTCATCCTAACATTGGTATAGGTAAAAGCAATTTAAAAATCCTAGTTCAAACTAGGCCTGGTAGCAGAGATCTGTAATCCCAGTGCCCTGGGAAACTGGGGCTGGAGGGTCACAAGTTTGATCTCAGGCTGGGCAACATAGCAATTTATTGGCTTGTCTCAAAATAAAAGTAAAAAATGACTAGGAGCTGTAACTCAGTGTGAAGGCCCTGGGTTCAATCAGGAAAAAAAATTAACAAATTTTAGTTCATTCTCTTAACTGTTCAGTGCTTGACCCGCACAGCATTTCTTGTTTCTATGACCTCTACCTTGTATCCTTGAACTGAGTTCTTCCTTCAGTCCCTCTACTGTGTTCTGACCTTCACATCCAGCTTGATTCTCCCCAGTTGTACGAGGCCCTATAGGTTCCTTCCGGAATGGAATGGGGGCCTGGATACCTACTTCCTCCTATAGCTCTACATTTATTTTTGGTGGCCCTGAGGATTGAGCCCAGGGTTTTTTTTAGTTTTTGATTTTGAGACTGGATCTCACTAATTCACTAAATTCACAAACTAGGCTCAATCTTGTGATCCTGTTACCTGGGCCTCTCAATGTGCTAGGATTACAGGTGTGTACCACCACTGATTCTTTTGACCTTTGAAAACATTTACCTCTAATGTACTGTTTCCTCTTGGTGTCTCACCAGATTTTTACCTGCTAATATCTCTATTATCTTTGGACACTGTGTTTAGTCAGCTAGATTTCCTCCAAGTGTGTGCATTCATCTAAAATTTATATAGACTTTCCAAGTCCCCTCTGCCCTGCCTGGTCAACCCCTGGAGTGAGTCACCAATCATCAGTCATAATACATATGCCATGAGTTTGTGTTTTATAGCGGAAAATTTTAAAAAGCTCTTAACTTTATTCCGCCAAAGGATTTAAGCACCTGATACAAAAACAAATGATCAACAATTATTTTAAATATTCAGAATCCCAGAATGGGGTCGGGGAAAAAGAGAGAGAGATTTCTTACATGCGATCATGTCTAGCTTCAAGCTCACTGCAGACCTTTTTTTTTTGTACTGGAGAGAGAGCCTAAGGGCTTCATATTCCCCAGACTATTTTTTTGGCATTGATATTTGAGACAGGTCCTCACCAACTTTGAAGTTGCCCAGGCTAGTCTTGAACTTGTGATCCTCATGCCTCAGCATCCCAGAGAGCTGAAATTACAGGCCTGCACCACCGGGCCCACCTGCTGCAGACATCTTTGATAGATAATCCTGAACATTTTCTTGATCATCTTCTCTGTTGTTAGGTATTTGTTCCTTAGAAACAAAAAACCACCTGAAACCTCATAACCGCCCGTTTGTCCAAATGAACATTAACGAAGAAATTAATACATGATAGACACCCTGTTGGGATTGGGAAAAACAAGGACACTCGGAAAACATTTTGAGTCTTTTGGAGAATTGCTAGTAAATACAAGAGTCTTAACGTTTCATATTGCAGCATTTTCTTGTATGCCTCTGAAAATACTTCAAAACTTTACCTGCGCTATTAATTGTGAGAGAAAAATCTGTCCTCGGGGCAGGGCTAGTAGAAAAGCCCTAAAAGTAGAAAAAGGAGAAAAGCTGGAGAAAGGTACTGAAGAGACAGAGCTGTATTTTATCTAGGGGAATAAGCCAGAGGCCAGAGAACCGAGGTAAGTGGCCGTCCTGGCCTCCATCCCTGAGGGAAACGTGGAACTGTGGGAGATCGGAGATGAGGTATTTTGAATCAGAATGGAGTGGGGACAGCCCCTTTCATTGCCCTCCTGGTGTCCCGGTGAGGACAGGTATTCCCACCTTACAGCCCAGGTACCCCAAAGAAAACTATGCAGAGCTACTGCGGGGATTTTGGGTTCCCCCAAAGCCAATTTCCGTTGTAAATTAGGCTTTTCGTTTTTCATATCACAAGTGAAAGTGGTAGTTTCCAAAATGTAGATTAAAAATTGGCAAGTTTCGAAAAGTTATCAAATCTGTAATTTCTTTAGCTTCTAAAAATCCCCATAAGTCATAATAAGAATAAAAATAATAACCAGGTACAGTCTTTGTTTCAGATCCTGTCTCATGGATGTTTTTTGTTTTTTGTCTGTTTTTGTTTTTTCTGTCTCATAGAGGCCATTTAACATCTCTGAGCCTGAATTCCTCTGTCGGAAAAAAAAAAAAAAGAGTTAATATGTGACTGACCACTCCGCAGAATTCATGTGAAGCTACAAAAATAACAGCTGCTGCTGGCCAGGTGCTGACTGGGGTCCAGACGGCAAGCTCAGGTGTAGGACTGGGTAGTCCTCACAATAGTTCCCTGGAGCAGGAAACCATTCTCCAGATGGAGAAACTGAGACTCCCAAAGGCTCAACAATTTGCCACTGGAACTTGAATCCGCACTTACCTGACTCCAAATTCCTTCCTTCTCACCAGGTGCTAGATGCTGGGGAAGGGTTAGTCACTACAGCTCTATGTAAGGACGTGAAAGGAAATACTGAACCGGACCTCATCACCTCTGCATCATGCCTTGCCCATGTGACATGGGTAGTGGGTGTCTTGTTACTGCTATTTTCACTGTAAACGAAAAAAAAAAGCAAGAGTAGTAGAGTGGTATAAAATTTTTTTCAAGCAATTTAGAAGTATAAAGAACAAAACTCTCATCGAATGAACAGAAAACAGAGAATGTTAACAGAAAACAGGTGAGAGTTGATGAAAGCACTCAAAGTTTCTGTTAGCTTGAATAGTTCCAGCCTGTGACCAATGTTATAATGATGCATTGCGCACTTGCAAATTGCTAAAAGAATAGATATTAAATGTTCTCACCACAAACAAGTACATGAGGAAATACGGGTATGTTAATTCATTCATTTCACAATATATACATCTATCGAAATATTGTGTTGCACACCCTAACTATATACTTTTGTTTTTTTAATCATTCTTTAGTGAAACTATGAGGGGAAAAGAACAACTTCACACACACACATACATATACTCACCAATCTACTAACCTGAGTTTTGCTTTTCTCATTATTAACCACGTCAGGGTAGAGGGGTAGTTTACTGAGATTCGTTTTGTTTTGTTGTGGCTGCAGGGATTTCTGAGGAGTTCTGGGGATAGGGCCTCACCTCTGTGCTCTCCCAGTGAGCTACACTCTCAGCCCCTTCTAAGTTTTTCTATGCACTACATATATACGTTAAGAGATTTTTGTATCAACAGAATTGCCCTACAAGTATTATTCTAAGAGTCACCTTTTCCCCCATGATACAGTGGATCCCTTTCTATTTCTAGGTCTATCTCATTCTCATCAATGCTGCATCATAATCTATGTGTGGATTGCTGTATTTATCATCCTAATATTGGCAAACTCTTTGATTTTTTAATTCTCTGTTATTAGAAAAAATGATACAATGAACATTCTCTCTGTATATTTATCTTTCAGTACACAAGCACAGTGTTTCTGTGGTAATGTTTTTTGGAAGTGAATTACTAGATCAGGTAATCTGCACACGTTGGTGGTATTTGGTCCATGCACAATCCCTCACCATCTACATACATGCCCTTTTCTATTCATCATTAGCATTACACACACACACACACACACACACACACACACACACACACACACACACCTTTAAATTTCTACTAAGTAATAAATTCGAACAGGTCCCTTGGATTCCATCTGCATTTCCTCTGAGTGCTAGTGATGCATCTGTATTTACGACACTGCGTATTTCTTCCAAGAACTACTGACCCTTCCATAACCTTTTCTAAATTACCCCAGGAACATTTTTCTCTTTACTGTTGGATTTGTAGAACATTAACATTTTGTGGAAATTACTCCTTTGGATGCTGCATTTATTGCTGATGTTTCTTCCAGTTTATTTAGAGTCTTTTAACTTTTAAAATGGATCTTCATTTAACTATAGGTAATATTTAAATTTTTATGTAGTTATGCTTGTCAAGTCTTAAATTCATGACTGGGCAGTTTTGTCTTCTGCTTAAAAACTTCTTCCCTGGTTAAAGATGATGAAAAAATTCTGCTCTAGGATATATATGGTCCTATATTTTGGATTTGTTTGTTTGCCTGATACTTGAAATCATTAATCCTTCTGCACTTTTATTGTGAACAGGGGAGACCTAATTATTTTTTTCTCAGATGCACAACCAACAGTTCCAACACATGACTTGAACCGTTCATCCAGCCCACTGAGTTAAAATGTGTTTTTCATCATATCTACATCCCTTGTATGCGTTGAACATTTCAAGGTTTTTAAAAATTTTGTCCCATTGGTTTCTTGGTCTCATCGGCATGAATACCTCTTGGTATATTAGTAAGTATTAACTAGCATACTACACTTTGCTTCTGGCAAGATAAGCCTCCAAACATTGCTCTCTCTCTAAACCTTTGGAGTAGGACAAGTAATGGTGCTGTAAGCCAATGTGTGCCCTGCATGTTTATTTCTTCCTGAAACTTTGCAAAATTTATGTTTTAAAAGAGTGGTGCATTTGATGAAAATACTGATTGCCTATCACTTCTACCAAAAAAGAAACAAACCCTTTTCTGTCCGAGCTACCTCAAGTACCATGCCCAATGGCTACCTTCACACCAGGCCCTCCAATCCTCTGTGTCCTTCCCTCCCCCTGGATCATGTGATCAAGAGATAAATGGGTCTCAAACCTTATGCCTTGAGGAAGAAAAATTATTTTTAAAATCTTGGGTTTTTTTTTCAGAAATGGCAAAATGACACAATGACCGCATAATTTGTAACATTCACTTGAGCACACGTTTTTATATAATGATGATACATAAAGACATATTTAAGTAATTAAGCCACAGCAGACCAGTGATTTAAATTACGGGTTTTGAGCCAGACAGTTAGATTCAAATCTTAGATGATAGTGACTTCCTTATCTTCTCTGGAGACCTGACTTCCTCATCTATCTAAAGATTAAATTGCCTACTTGGTTTTTTGTAAGGTTTAAAATTTTTGGGGTTAAAGCTTTATGCATTGGAGCACTTAGTACGCACATAATAAGCTGTGCCTGTTACCACCCTTGCGCTGTTTTTCTGTTGTATATCTTCTATGTAGGTAGCAGTTTTCACTTTTCAAAGTGCTTTTGTGCTCCCTTTCTTTATAGACACAGGGACATTAGGGGGAGGGCTGCTGACCGTCGCTCATGCTGTTGGAGGAAGTCAGGGTGAGCTTGAGAAAGCCGTGTACACCGAGGAATCTCAAGGACTCAGATGCTTCCTGCATCCCCAGCCAAGACCTGAGAGGCAGAGCTTCTCTGAAAGCATGTGAGCGCTGGAAATTTATGAGTTTTTAAAATAAGATGATCCACTTAAAACAGATCATATTTAATCCCATTTAGGATCTGGTTTAGATGAGCTTTCCTATATAACCATTGTGAATGAAAAGAACTATCGAAATTCTATCTTCTTTACATGTGCAAAAAGTCAGTGAGAAAGAAAGACTGCATGTACAGTTTGCATTCTTTATTTGGTCTTCATATTAGTCCAATAAATTATATATTAAAAATCCTCCTGTGTCTGACTTGTTTACCTGTTAAATTAACTGATTGACTGTGTGATGTAACTTTCATTGTCAGTGCTTTTTGGGAGAAGCTTAAATGGCCAGGTGACGGTTTCAGTGCAAACAATGAGTGATTATATCTTTCAACATTATTTAAAAAAATCATTTTCTATTCATTTGTCTGGATATTTTCTTTGTGTCTATAATGTAGTGATAATATATATATGTATATATATATGTACTAGTATATGTGAAAGTTAATATAGATTAACAAGGGCAATAAAGAAATAAATGCTGATTTGCTTATAACTAGGTCATTCTGGAACCAGGTCAGAGAGTATGTTTTCAGGAGAAGAGAGTTATGCAGAAAACATTTTATGGATATTAATTATTGCATATTTAAATGTAGAGTACTACTTTTCCCAATATGAATATTTTTCCTTCTGAGTCATATGCTTGTATAAAAAATGGCATCCATGGTGGAACGGTGAAGAAAATATATTTTAGAAGTTTGCAATGCAGTCTCTGAAATGCATTTGGATCTATAAATCATTTTCTGTGTGAATGGCAATGTAACAGAAATGAAATTTAAGCTAACTCTTCAGTAGACAAAGCAATAGCCACAGTTATGTAAACAATAAAGATGCTTTTACAAAAATTGATTAAAGGGCTACTTGGTACCTGCATGGCCACATATTTTTACATTTTACATTTAAAAATAATGAAGCCTCACATGGGCTGTAATAATTGTTACCGGCTTTTAATATTGGGCAAAGCACAAATACAAAATGTACTTGAAGCTCAGCTTTAAGTAGATTATGAACATTTAATATAGAATGTTATCATAATATTCAGAGCACCAAATTGCAGACTTCTGTCACCCACTTTCAAGCATGCTTCAGAAGATCATAGTTAATTCTGCTGATTTATGGTAATGCTGTGGCATTATCGTCCACAGCATCAGAAACCACTAACAAGCTTAGTATAAGCTTGGGCTGAAATGGTTTGAGGTTTAAATTTCTGTAACGATTATAAAGTAGAAGGAGTAAAATCCCACTTCAGCAAAAAAAAAAAAGGTCCCATTTCCACTCCGTATCACAGCCACCCCGCCATCTCTCAGTAGCCTTCCCCCACTGCATCAAGGAAAGTAACTTTTAATGAACCAGCATCTTAAATTTTCCACATAGTGTTTTCTGCTCACAGTGTTTCCTTGGTGAGGAAGACTGCTCTAAGGGTCCCGTCCCCCCTCCCCTCCACCCTCATCTTTCCCTTCTCAAATGGTTGCTCTTTGTAAAACAAATTCCATTCTAGAAGTTCATTTTTTTTCAACATTAATTTACATTACATCCAATCTTCTAGAAAATGGTTAGAAATCACAACATTTTTAATGGCCATTATCCTCTTCTGGCGCAGGACTGTGTCCTGCTAATGTGGGGCCCTTAAGCAGATGAGGTCCACTTATTGTCTTCCACTATAGGCAAAGCGAGCTCCTGGCTTGAATCAGCAATAGTACAAAACAGGAGGTGTCTGTCTAAGACCGCTCCCCAAAAGACAGAGTGTGTCCTTGTTGGTGAACACAATGAACAAAAACACGAATGGTGGCAAGAGGTTTGGAGTATGTTGAGAATAAAAATGCAGCGCATTAACACCTCGCCTGCCGGGAGACAAAAGAGCCGCTCCTCTGGGAAACTGATTTCCAACTAGAAGGTGAGCTGAAGGCTCCCTGGCACACCTGTGGCTCTATTCTCCCTCAGGGTAAGGAGCAGACTCAACAAGAGCTGGCTCATGTTTGGGATAACAAAGTGATTATCATTTATATCTCTAAAAGTATCTTCTCTGTTTAAAACAAAACAAAACACGGTCTCCTTTTGTTTTTTGGACAATGGCCACAGCTGAAAAACAGGCTGGGAGGGACCAAAGAGCACCAGATGGGAAGAGTCTGCCGCGTAGTAACTTAGACTTGGGATTTCCCTAAATCCTTCTCGAACCCAGCAGAGCACTTTAGTGGTAGGTTGGTCCCTGAACTCGAATTTGAAAATCTGCCCTGGACTAATCTGATGACACCTGGAGAACAACATGAGTCTAAAAAGAAAAAAAAGAAAAGAAAAAAGAAATAAAGGAAGAGTATGTGTTGATTTACATTGTTCATCTCAGCATCAAAAATCACGTAAAAAAGAAGTTTCTCTTGATACTCGTTTTCATTTGAGGCAGAAGTCTGACCAAACTCTTCTCATCCCTAAAGGCCAAACCTTGTTTGGAACAGCACATGAGATGTCTTCAGCGCCTCTCTTCGGAGAGCAGGCGTGCTTGTCTGGGTGGCCTGTATTCGAGTCTACCTGGAAGGCCTTGACCTCTGGCTATGAGGTACAGCTGCTGATGGGGTGACTGTAGAGGCTGGCGGGCCCCTGCTTGGCAGGTAAGAAGGGAGGAAGGCCATGGAGGCTGGGTGCCAGGATGGCACGAGAGCCTTCCTGATGCCCACGGCCTTACCAAGACAGGACGGCTGGTCAGAACTGAATTTTCAGCATACAGCGGGCAACGGGTGACAACAAGCAAACCCGAGCACAGCCAGTTAGGACAGTGGCCCTCACTGGGCGCCTCCTGGAGCCCAGACAGAGCCCAGGGCGGGAAGCACAGGCCCCAAGCTGCAGGCCGCTCGCCTTCTCAAGTTCAAACGCCGCTCCCTCCCCAGGGCTCTCTCTTCAAGACGTCCTTCTCCCGCCTCCCCACTCACTCCCAAACAAACACAGAAATCCACTACTGTTCTCCCCGTGCACTCCATTTTCTTCCAATCTGAGAGCCATTTGTGTGTATAATTGAAAATTAGCAGTGCAGCTGTTTGAAGAGAGTAATTTATCACGGCGCATTGTTCGCGCCTGACACTTTAGACCTGGCTCTAACAAGCCAGTGGTTGCTGGGGGTTGAGCTACAGAAAGCGATTCGGCTGTAATGCTGCGTTTCCCCTGCTTTGTTGCTAATTGTAGCCTCTTTTTCTCCATTGAATCGGGAGTTGAGTAAAAGAGCTTGTTTGCTCTGTGCGGTGAGGCTGCCAGGGCCGCTTGGGCTATTATCACAAGATACTCTTGATCTTTTGAAAAGCAGGAAATAGAATTTTTCTCCAACAGGGAAAGTAATTTGCGATGCGTCCATTAGTTCTTCATTAAAGCAAGATTAAATTGCACGGCAAATCACATCTGTGTTTGGATGATTAAAGGGTGGCATTTTAGAGGCCAAAACTAATTACTAGTCAAAATGAATGGGAGTGAAAAAACAGTCATGTTTTTACGTTAGATAGTGTGGCTTGTAATTAGATTCAAGCTAATTCCACTATTTCTTCTCTTTTAATGAGATGAGCCTGTCCTCATCTTTTTCTAGGCCAGGCTAACAGCCCCAAATGTATAATTTTGATAATACTAAGAGTTTACTTTATTGAAATTTCTTTGCTACCTGCCACAAGTGACTGTTCGCTCCAGTGGCGCTTCATTACATAGAGACGCAAGCAACTCAGCAATACAGTTTACAATAAAAACCATTCCTAGAGGAAAAGGAGTAATTTTAAATGAATATGTGGATGTGCGTGTATATGTAAAACTGTCTATCTTCTAATGTGACTGAAATTAGTTATCTCCAGAAATTTGTGCAAAACAAATCCTCAATTGGGCAACTACAAGTATCTTTAGCAGTGAGGACCAAATAAGGTGTTTGCATTCAACGCGGTACTGAAGAGTTCCAAATTCACTGTGACTTTGGGTGCTGGTTTTATGTCCCGTCTTCTGTATAATTTCTCTTACACCTTTTCTCTCACCTTTTCCCATGATTAAATCATGCTACAATGGATTCTCCTGACTACGGTGTTTATTTTTACTAAAAACTGAAACTAAAAGAACAGTGCTAAGGAAAAGAAACACAAAATTGAAGACTCTTTGAACAACTCTTGATGCTTCTCAAAAGTGGTTTAAATTTGCTTTCAGGCATCTATTTCAGTTTTTGATGGTGGAAAATGGTAATTTCCGCCATAGATAGTATTTACGTGAATCAAACAGCCATTAAGGAAAAAAGAGAAGGCAATGGGCATTTATTTCTGTACTAGCTGTTCTCGGACAGACCATCTTGTCATAAATCTTAAGAGAACCAAATGCATTTGACTTCTCTAGACACAGTGTTTGAATACGCCAGCTCTGGTGGTCTTGGTCAGGTAGGAACTATTAGAGAGAATAATATAGTTTTGCCTTTTTGGAAATTAATTCAGCCTTTGGATTGTCAGAATTTCCAAATCTCTCATAAACAAGGCATTTTTTTTAAGATAAAAATCTTTGTAACCAAGTTCCTACTGAATCTTGAGGTCAAAAAGTGGATTGTTTTCCTGAAGTATTTCTAAAGCCTACCACTATTTTGGTAACAAGATAAAATGAAAAACTGACCAAAATAAGAAATGAACAAATGAATGACTCAATTAGACAAGTTTTGCAAATGAAATTTTCCTCGATATTTTCTCATAAAAGTATAAAACATGGGCTCTTTCCCCTATAGTAACATTGGGAGATATATGGTAATAAAAGATAAACATAACATCTGGCATTTTGAAATATGTAGACACTAGGTTTACGTGTAGTACCAAAAGAGAGAAAAACTGGAACATGATCCTGCAGATCTAGTAACAGCACCAGATCTTAGTTTTATACTAACTCTGCCAATTTACTCTCATTTATTCATGCCATTTTTGGCTGAATTTTGTTAGTTTGACTACACTGTACAACCATTCACGCTGTAGCTGTCATACAACAATCACTGTATATAAGCTGTTTCCTAAGACTCTAATTTCTATTCCAGTTTCTGATTTTTTAGTGATTTCTCTCTTATCACAGAAATGCCACAACAGCACAGACATTGAGAAGACTTTAATGGTACAAAGCATGAAGTATGCAGAAGTCTGTGGCCAGGACTCTCCACTCAGGGCCTAGAGAGAGCTCCTTTCTCAAAGACTGAAGGCAACACCCTTAGAGATAGGACATAGGTTTCTCACTTCAAAAGAATTTAAATTCCCAATCCTTTTTATTAAAAAGAAAAAATGGAGGCAGTTACTACACTTAATATTAAAATCTCTTATGGCTTAGACCTTTGAAAACTGTACATTGACAATATCCATTGTCTATTTACAAGCATTTATTGAAAGCCCACTATGTGCTAAACACAATTCTGGGAATATAGCACTGAGTAAGACAAATTTCTACAACATGATCTAATTTTCAGGGAAATAAATGGAAGTGAAGATCATCACGTTAAGAAAAGTAAGCTGGACTCAAACAAGTATAAACTGCTTGCTCTAATATGTGTAATCTAAAAAAGATGACACAACGTAACGGGGAGAAAGATTCGGGGTGAAGGAGCCTAAAGAGTAGTAATAGGGGTGTGGAACCAGTCCAGATATATTGTATGTATGTATGAAAATACCACATCAAAACCAATATTTTGTAGAATTAATAGGTACTAATACAATACATTAAAAAACAAGTAAGTCCTGCTCTCATGGATCTTATAAAACATAAGGACAAATAATAATAACTTAAGAATTGTTTTAAATAAGGATAAAGAGTCCCTTAAAACACCGTACTGTAGAGGACCCTCATGGTGCTGGTTGAATATGACACACCTTCTGTGACTGTGGAGAGAAGGAGATGGAGATGAGAGGGCGGGAGGGGAGGTAAGCTGATTAAGATGTGGTGATGAAGGTAGCTATTATATATTGGAAATTTGCTAATAAGTCCATTTCAGATGTAAAACTACATTGTGTTCATCACTGTTGTCTTATCACCTCAGTCCACCCGGGACACAAGGACAATGACTGAACACACCCTGAGAGAGGCAGAAGAGCATTTGTCCCCACCATCAGGTCAACCAAGGAGTTGCAAGGAGGAAGCACCCATTGCCCGTTGCCCAGAGCCCTTCTCCTGGCTGCCATCCATGCTCTCCTCAGGGCTTGAAGCAAGTTAGAAGAAGCAGATCTTCATAAAGGATCAATTTGGAAATACGCAGTAAGTTGGAACTTAAACTACACACACACATACTTTAAAGACCCAACAAGATGTCCCGAGGCCAAGCAAGTTGGCTTAGTGCCAGTATCTGATTATTTGTTCTACTCTGTAGGACTCAAGCGCTCCCTGCCAGTCCTCCTCAACAACTAAACTTGGAAGATACCAGATGGCTGCTGGGAAAACCCATCCTGAAGCCTTTTCCTGCTGCCTTTTCCCAACAGCCCGCTGCTAAGGGGAGAAATATTTGTTGCCTCCCGAGTACAAGTGCCACTCAAGATCTTGAAACCTATTTGGATGTGGTGATTTTTCAATCATTGGCTTAATCAGAAATTTTGTGAGCACAAATTACTATTTTTTTATATCCTCAGAAAAGGAGAAAATATAAACCTTAAATTGCACATGTACCTTATTTTAGAAAAAAATTTAAATACAGTTATTACATTGCCTGGCTATGATGATGGGCACAGAAGTTGACAAGGATTACGACCCTCAATTTGACACTCGATTTTTTGATTAGACCCAAAACCAACAGAAGAGGTTTAAAAAAAAAAAAGTGTTAAAAAACACTCAAATTACTTAACATTTTTTTTCTTTTCTGTTAATCTCCCAAGGAGTGGAAGAAGTAGAAAAGGAAGAGACAAAGATCATTCCTAGGCAAATATAAACATTTTCTTGCACTAACTATAAGTAAAACTCAGTCATTGACAGATATTGGGAATGTTTTATTGAGTTCAAACAGGACAGGCTGAGTGGGGAAAGAGAAAGAGGTCTAGGTAGGTGAAGGAAATGTTTTAAAGTAAGGGATGCCGAACGTACTTCTCTAGTTCTAATCCAGCATCATCATACTGTCACAGATATGTATAATGTATTAGAACTTTCACCAAAAAATGCACAGAACACAACCATGTGCATACTATATAGGATTATAGGGATGTGTGTGTGTGTGTGTGTGTGTGTGTGTGTGTGTGTGTGTGTGTGTGTAAACCCTGACATGAACTGGGCACATCAGTTTGATAGTGGGAGCAACTGTTTTTTACACTTTCAATTCACAGCTATAGCCTACAATATCTCTCTGTTGCTTTATCTTTTTCAAGCAGAAAGGGAAGAATTTGCCACCAAAACTAGTGTCTTCGTTACCTTTTCATTGCCAGGACAGAATTACCTGATAGCTTATGGGAGGGAAGATTTACTATACCTCCCAGTTTCAGAAGGTCTCAGCCCACTCACGGCTGGCTGGCCACAGTGAGATCGGAAGCATGGCAGAAGCCCAGAGGCAGGCAGAGCTGTTCACCCCCTGGTAGTCAGAAAGCAGAGTGAGGAAGAAAGGACAGAGCTGGTATGTACTCCTCCAGGTCCTGTCCCAGCGACCCGCCCCTTCCAGCCAGGCCCCTGCTCTTCACAGCACATGGTTCGGTAGATATGACACAACATCCAAATGCATGACGTTTTGGGGCCATTCCAGATCCAACTGTGACAACTAGTTCGAAAAATGAGACAGTATCTTGTAATCCAAGCAGGAACAGAATTGTGAACCAACTGCTATTCCCTGATTTTCCTGGTGCCCCAGAGAGTCCAGGAAGCAGACTCCACCCCCATTCATGCTCGTCTACAAAAATGAACCTTCTGCAGGCCCAACCACAGTTAGGGTCTGGGGACAGAGATGGCAGCAGACTGAGAAGGGAACTGAAAAGGGCTCAGTGATGCCCCAGGAAGCAGTCCCACCCTCCCAGATCTGCTCCTGACGTTCTTGAAAGACAGCCTGGGGCCTAGAGGAATGGCTCAGCTGTTAAAGAGCTTGCCTATCAAGTGCTACAACAAGCGCTAAGTACCGAGTTTGATTCCCCAGAATCACACAAACGGGGCATGGTGTTGTGCGCCTATAATCCCAGCACTTGGGAGGCTGAGGCAGGTGGATTGCCGTGATCCTAAGGCCAGCCTGGGCTCCATAGTGAATTCAGGACCAGCGCATAATAGAAGACAAACGTACCCAGAATAAAAGCAAGTTAAGGGAGAAATGGTGTAGGGCTGGTTCGATGGTTGTGTGACCCGATGGCAGAAAGAGAACGCCAGTGCATTTCTCACATGTTTCACACAGATTCAAAGGAGGGCCAGAAGAACCTTAGGCAGAGCACCGGTTCCCCAGGTCGTTTATACTCAGGAGGGAGAACCAAGTGTCGCAGCACGTGGTCTCTGCACCCTTCCATCTCTAGCACCTATACTCTTTTTCCCCCATTTTATTGATATGTATAAGTGCAAAATGTAAAATTCACACTGATCTTGAGCATTTTATGCACATACATATCATGGCACGGTTACAGACCCTTCCCCTCTCTCCTTGCAACCCTCCCCCACCCACCTCCCAAGTTCCCATTATTACCCACATTAAGTTCCACGAGATAGTTGTGATCTGGGTCTCTCATAACAGAGAGACCATTCGATATTTCACCTTCTGCCTCTGACTCACTTCACTAAGCATGATGTTCTCAAGTTGCCTCCCTAGCACCTACATGCTTTACCTGGCTGCAGAGTAGACCAAGTTACCAGCAGTGAAGGGAATCTTTTCAAGTCACACAGTTCAGCTAGGCTTAAACCTAAGTATATCAAGCTCAAGTCTCACACTCTTCTTCACAGCACACAGTTTCTCCAGAAAGAAACTACCACCTTATAGAAATAAAGTGGTAATAACACAAGTAGATGTAATTTTGGATATTTTTACAGCTAAGATAAGTAACTTACATATTAATTGAAGTTTTAAACAACTTTTCTGTGAGTGTAACACAAAACTATGTGTTAAGACAGAAAAGAAAAATAAATCCAATAACCTTACCTAGGGAGTGGCACATAACACAGCAAGTAAGTTTTGGAAAAATAATGAACTTGTCTATGTTCTCAGCATTCAGAAGTGGACACTCTTTCCATGTTGATTTATTTCCTCCTAGCCCTCTTTAATGGACATGTCTAGTTTGTTCCAAACTAGGCTCCTCATATTGTATCAATTGAACTTTGCCTTTTGCTGAAAAGCTTCTTAAAATTAAAAATAATGAGAATATACCATGTGCCCCTTGACAGGTGATCGACAAGGAATCTAAGCAGCTATCATTATAATAATACATCTGTATGAACCAATGTGGAGAGTTGTCTAGGGGATGTTAGGAAATAATAAATCAATAAACAAGGCAGGATGATTACCATGAGTTCCCAGGCCAGCCCGGGCTCCATAGTGAGTTCAGGACCAGCCTGGGCAACAGAGCGAGACCCTGTCTCAAAAAAATTTTAAGTAATAATAAATAAATGAAATGCAGAATAATGTAGAATGTATTATCTCATTAAAACAAACAAGAAGCTACATGCATGCATATATACAATGTATGTATCCTTCTTCCCTATAGTTGTTATGTGAGCATAGGAAAAAAAGGCAGGAACAGGGGTGGTCTCTGAAGTGGAAACAGTCCTATATACTTTTAAGCTTTCATAGTAAGGCTGTGTGTTATTCACTGAACATGTGTGTCCTGTCCAAAATTCATATGCTGAAACCTTATCCCACAGCATCATTGTATTTGAAGTAAGAAGAAATTTGTTCAATGAAGTCATAAGAGCAAGACACTGGTCTGAGAGGATCGTGTTCCTTAAGAAGCAAGGCCAAACACTGTCGCTCCCTCTCTCCCTGTGGGCACACCAAGGAAAGGCCGCGTGGGGACACAGAGACAAAGCACTTGTCCCTAAGCAGGGAAAACAGCCTTTATTAGAAGCTGACCTCAATCAGACCTTGATCTTGGACTTTTTGACTTCCAGAAGTGTAGGGAAATAATTTTTTTTTTCCCTTAAGCCACCCAGGCTATGGGATCTTGTTACTGCAGTCAGAGAAGGCTAGACAAATTTGTCTCTTAAATACACAAGATAAAATATTTTTAAAGAAGTAATTCCTATCCACTGTAGGAATTTGAAGGGAAAAAAGAAAAATCTTACCCTCAATTTCACTTTGCTAGTAGCAGCCATTGTTAACAGGTGCCAACATAATTTTTACTATCATGAGGCAATTTACTCCAAACTGTGTTAAAATTTTGCGTTTAAAAAATTAAGACAGGAGCTGGGGGCATAGCTCAGTAGCTAAAGTGCTTACCCAGCATGGGCAAGACCCTCGGTTCAAAGCCCCAGCAGCACACGTGTGTGGTGGTGCACATATGTAATCCCAGCATTCAGGAAGCTGAGGCAGGAGGACTGCTATGAATTCAAGGCAAGCCTGGCCTACCCAGTAAGTCTAGGGCCAGACTGGACTATAGAGCAAGACTCTGCTTCCAAAAAGAAAGAAAAAAAGTTGGAGTATCTTCCCACTCTCTTTCTTTATCCCAGTGTTGGGAATCAAGGACTTTGAACATGCTAGTCAAGCGTCTACCGCTGAGCTACATCTCAGCTTGCCCTGTGGTGGTTTTTTGTTTGTTTGTTTGTTTGTTTGTTTTGCTTAATATTATTTTAATAGGTACTGGGAAGTATTTAAGGTGATTATACCATAGATGATTCTAAATAGGAAGAAGCCACTATGTCACCGACAGCATGGGTTCTGTTTCCTATACTCCTGTTCCCCTTCTCTACCCTGCGCTAGCTAATCTGCATCTTCCTCAAATGCGGCTAGTGACTCAACCTTCATGGCTTTCCCTAATCATATTGGCCAAGTAATTTCAGACAGGGCTACTAAAAAGACAAGACTCAACCACGTTAGCTAGAACCTTCTATGGAGTTGTTGACATGTTCCGCTGAAGCTGTTATTTATGTCTACAGATAAAATATGCAGAACATTTCTGACGGGAGAATGATGTACAGCTAATAATTTAAGTCTGACAGGGTCACCCGAGATTGTGGTGCTTCATAGGCAGAAGATGTGTTAAACAATCAGATGAAAAGAAATACGGAAGCTCGCAGAGCACTTGACCAATAACACTGTGGATAAAAGCTAGGAGTGCTTTCCTGAGATAGTGAAAGGATGCGTTTCCAGTCACAATATAGCCATGCACTCAACCCTCATTACACAGTGCTGCCTACCAACGCTGCTAGAGTTTATTCTAACTCTGTTTCCATTATAATAAAGCCCTACTTCTGAGGACTTATAATTCAGCCAAAATAATTTGCTACAGGAGCGTTTCAAAAGACCTTCCTTATAACCCTTTGAATAAACTCCAACATCAGAGATTCTAAACAATAAAGACCCTGCCACTTATGAAGCTGTTCTTGTTAGATGAGTGTTAAATTTTTGGTCACATGGGTTTTATTTCTATTATATGAAGTTCTTCTAAATCACATCTTACCTCGGTTAATAGGCACTAATAGGAAATGAAGGGTTTCTTAGCAGATTTCTTTGGTACACTTTTTATTAAGAGAAAGAACAGAAAAGGCATTTGAATATTTTTTGAAAAGTTAATGTATGTTTGCTAGTCACTTAGTCCAACCCATAAAATTTAGATTCACAAATTATAAAGATTATGTTTTGTCTAAAGTATACAGTAAAAGCCAAGTGCTTTGTGAAGTTCATTAATTTTTCAGGGTACTAAGGAAATAATGGAAAATGCTGTAATAGAGAAATCACTTAACCCAAGACTTTCAGACTGCTCCCAGGAGCACCAGATTTCAGTTGTGGGCCCATGCTAAAATGAAGCAAACTAAATAAAATAAACAATGAAATCAATTAATTGAACTCTATCTAGTTGGAATATCCCACCAAAAATGTCATAAAGCATCTTAGCATGTTCAGAATTCTGAGAAATACATTGAAACCTGTTTTACTCAGCATCACTCACATTCATTTTTTACTTTCTAACTCTAGAATTTGTTCTTATTCTTTCATTTTTACCCTGGAACCTTTGAAGTCAACCACAGCTGACCACCAAACAAAGATCAGGAATAAATAATGAGATCCAGAAAATAGAATTTCTCTTCATAGAGTGAGAGATTTGCATCAGAATTCCTTGGTGAGGAACATTCCAGGGCCCCAACCCAGACTTTCTCCCTCACTCTCTTGTACATTGGTACTCTTCCGCCACTGGGGTTACTGCACATGCCACAGCTCACCAGTCACACAGCTGTCCACTAGTGGGGCACCCCAAAGGTGTACATTAAGAATAACAAATTTAGGTCTCTTTGTAGGTAAATGGATGCACCTTGAGTATGCCAGGTGCAGAAAAATGAATCAGATCTAGAAAGTGAAATATCATCTGGCTTCTCTAATGTGAGAAAACCCCGCCATAAAAACTGTAAAAGATACAAAGGAAGTAAGATGGGCATTGTGGAAAGGGAGAGGGGGCGGGGAGAGGGTGGAAAGGGAAATGATATGTAAATTAAACATTAAAAATAATTTTTATTATGAGTCAGATTGTGAAGGACACATAATCCATATGTAACTAAAAAAGATGCCTCTGTAACGGACTTTATGGTAACTTTAAAAAGCCCTTTGTGGAAAACATTCAAAATGGCATTAGAAATTCCAGTGGTCTTAAATATAAAAATTAACATTAACTTTTTTCAAAAGCACACTGGATATCATGAGACTCAAAAAAAAAACCCAAAAGACTCAGTGATTCTACTTTCAGGGGAAAATATTCAGAAAGTAATCTTTTGGTACAAAGATACTCACTGTACATTTACAATAGAAGAATATCAGAAACAATCTCAATGTTGACATCACATAAATGCTTGTACAGTGACATGATGCTGTACCAGGTGTTTCTGCAGACATGTCCAATTACATGGGAAATATATTGTAAAGCTACTTTAAAAATATTTTGACTTTTTTGTTTGTTTTGAAGCAGAGTCCTCCTACATGTCGTCCAGGATGAGCCTGAAATCACTATGTAGTTCGGATTAATCTTGAACTCCTATTTCAGCCTCCTGAGTGTTAGGATTATGGGCAAGTGCAACTGATAACTTTTTTAAAGTTAAGAATATGAAAAAAAATCAAAACTTAAGAGTGCTTATATCTAAAAGATAAATTTTAAGGTATTTTTAACTTTTTTCTCAATATTATGTACTTTTAAAAGTTGTTCTTATAAATGTATATTCCCTGAATAATGATAACATTATTCTTTTTAAATGCCACCAATTTGAGACAGGTAGTTTATTACATTGGAACTAAGACTACAAACTGAAATAAAAATTTCTTTTCTTTTTTTGAGACAGGATCTTGCTCTGTAAGTCCAGGCTGGTCATGGACTTCGTATGGAGCCCAGGCTGGCCTTTGACTCACAGCAATCCTCCTGCCTCGGCCTCCTGAGTGCTGGGATTACAGGTATGCTCCACCATGCCCAGTATATTTGGTGTTGAAGAATTGAACTCAGGCCTTAGTGCTTTCTAGGCAAGCACTTTAACCACTGTGCCATTTCTCCAGCCTCTGAAATAAGACCTTCTAAAGATATCTTGGCATGAATGTAAATGTCTTTTATAATCATAATCCTATTTTGATTTTTAAAAATTCACCAAGGGTTAGGGCATAGCTGGCTCATTGTTTAGAGTGCTTTCCAAGAGAGTGAGGTCTCATGTTTGATCCCCGAGCACCACACAATAGCTGGGCATGGTGGCACCCACCTCTAATCTCAGCACTTCAGTGGTTGAGGCAGGCTTGCCTTGAGTTTGAGGCCAATCTGGGCTACACAGTGAGTTCAAGACTAGTCCTAGACAGAGTGAGACCGTGCTGAGAGCAAGAAAGAAAGGAAGAAAGAAAGAAATGAAGACAGACAGACAGACAGACAGACAAGACAGACAGACCACCCTGAAGTGTAGTGGCCTGCAGAGCAGTATTTAAATTTTTTCCAATACACTGAATCTTTGTGCACTAAAGTAGCTAATACTTTTTGGTACTTCTTGTATTAGAAAAAACGTGCATCCCAGGAGGAGCCCACTGCGCTGGGACAGATGCCTATGAGGAGGGAGCTGTGAAAGTGGGTATACCAGCTGGTATCTCTGAGAAGCTGCATTTGGTCTTGTTACGGTTTGGATCTAGAATGTCCCCCTCAAAACCTCATGAATCTGGATGTTGTGGACTATCTGTAGACTCACGGAGCTGTCAGGAGGTGCAGTCTGTCTGGAAGGCGCGTTACTGAGGGCGCATGGATCCTGAGGGTGTGGCAGATGACAGACGGTGGAAATATCCTCCTGCCCTGGCTTCTCCCCAGCCCTGTCCTTGCCTTGTGATGCTGTGAGCAGCCGTTACCTACCAGACTCTTGCCAGCAGCCTATGAATGGACTGCGACCTCCTAAATCTGTCAACTGAAATAAATCTTTCAGCTCTTGTACGTCTCAGCAACGACGTAATTAAGGTATGGTTCAAGGATGCCTGCAAACAAGGACCAGCAGCTCCCGAAATAAACACTGCGGGCGCCAAGTGACAGGAATGGGAGGCAAAAGCAGAACCGGAAGCCAACGGGAAACAAACAAGTCCCTGTCCTCCTCCAACCTGCCTGCGGCCCCTAGCGCCCCCGACTGGCAGAGCAGCCGCCAAAGCAGTTGTGGATTGCAAGCTTAAAACCAACACTAATAATTAGCATGCACAAAATGTTCTTATGTGAAACGATAAACTTAAAAATGACTCCAAGATCAAACTTTTCCTCCACCTTGTCTGATGATTCTAACAAGGGCTGCCTGCCTTTCCAAAGACCCCTACAGACTCTTTTGTATTTAATATACAAATAGAAGTGAGTTTAATTTAATTATATATAACCAAAACTCTTAAAATTTTAGTATGTCATTACTAGAAAAAATACTGATGAGATATTTTACACTTTTTTTCTTGTATTAAGTCTTTGAAATCCAGGATGTGTTTCACACTTACAGCATATCCCAGTTCAGATTGTATTTCACGTGCTGAGTATCATATGTGACTAATGGCTACCATTTTAGATGACATCACATTAGGGGACTGGCTTCATCCAACCAAGAGATAACTAAAAAAAATTCAGCAAAAATGACTGTGGGTGAGGACATGTGGTTGTAGATTACTATAAACTAAAGGTGGGGACAGTGGGTGTAATGGTGCACACTTGTAATCCTAGCACTTGGCAGACGGAGTTGAGGACCATCCTGGGGTACAGAGTGAGAACAAGGCCAGATTGAGTACCACACTGAGACTGTGGCCCTCCCACTGAAAAAAGAGCACGTGAGGAATAAAGCACAAATACATTATATGTCGTGGCAAAATAAAAATAATGCAAGCTAAATGGAAACAAAAACAAAAGGAAAAGAGAGAAATTCAATGTCACACAGTAGAGTTTCACTTTAGCATTTTTAATGTTTGGGTCAACTACTAGTAATTCTTTCAGTGACGGCTACCTCGTGCCTGTAGAATGTTTTGGGGAATCTCTGGCCTCAACCCACTCTCGCATTTAGGACTTGAAGTAGTTTCATATCTAGGTTATGATTAACAAAAATGCCACATGTTTCCATGGAGGCAAAATTATTCCAGTGGAAAGTCGCTGCTACATAGATCGTGGATGGGACACTTAGAGGAAATGGCTAAAAACTAACAGATCAAATCGTGCAATTTTCATCAGAAAATGTGACAGTAGAAAGGAAAACACTAGAACAAATATGTGGGTGTGTCTGTTTGTATATCTGTAAATACCGAAGACAAAAAAGTAAAGAACACACATTTCATGAAGAAACAAAGCAAATATTATATAATACAATGACAAGTATTAATATTATATCAGAATTGAGAGCAAACACACCGGCCATATCAATAAAAGTAAATAGGTGGGATTCACCTATGAAAAAAAATTCAGACCTCCCATATATATAAGAATTACCTTCATGAATGATGAAATATAAATATTTACAATGGAATTACAATGAAATTTATTGGAAGAAAACACGGGTTACTTCCTCTTCAAATCTCTTTGTTGAAAAAGGCTTCTTAACTATTAAGTCAAAGTCCAGTGGCAATCTCACATATTGATAAATTTGAGTACTGTTTCTTTTTTCATAGCAAGAAACATCATCAGAAACTTCAAACACAAATAATACACCAGAAAAAACACTTGCAGCATTATTGCAAAAGATATGGCTCAAGGTATATGCCTGTGATTCCAGCACTCCAGGAGGTGGAGACAAGAGAACCCCAAGTTTGAACCTAGCCTGGGCTACATAGCAACTTAGTGAGCCTCTGCTTTATAATCAAAAATAAAAATAGGCTGGGGATGTATCTTAGTGTAAAGGCCCTGGGTTCTATCTTCAGTATAAAAAAAAAGATGGAAAGAATGAAGTAGCCTTATATAACAAAATAATTACAAAACTGAAAAAAACCCAGAATATAAGTAATTTTACAACTCTATAAAAAGAGCACAAATAATTTTATAATACATTTGAACAACAGTTCACTAAGGGAATATATTGAATACAAAATAATACAGGTTATTTGGGAAATAGCTGCACTAATAATGTAATAATGTTAAACTGCGACTCAGAAATCTCCTTTCTAGGTATCTATCCAAGATAAAAATATGTCTGTACAAACATCTGTATGAAAACAGTTATAATAGCTTTCAAATAGTTAGAAACAACCAAAAATGTTACTACCTGGTATACCAGCTGGTATACCCACCTTCACCTGGATAAACAAACTATAGTATATCCATAGAATAGGATATTGCTCACCAAAAGAAAAGAACAAGCCACAGGTATTTGTTTTACATATATAGTTTCAAAGCATTAAAGAAACCAGACCAAAAAAAAAAAAAAAGACTACAGATTCTATGAATCCAATTATGTGATATTTTATAAAGGCAAAAGTATGTATACAAAAATTGGAGCCATGAAAACTTGGAGTAAGAAGAAAGAATTGTACAAAGAAGCACAAGAAAATTAAGGACATCATCTGTTTAAGGTAAGGAAATGGAAAAATCTAGAACATTTTTGTAAGGTTAGAATAAAATTGGAGTGTTACTGAAGATTTTTGATATATGCGTTAAAATAGGTGGTGGTGGTGGTGGTGGTGCTGTGTGTGTGTGTGTGTGTGTGTGTGTGTGTGTGTGTGTGTCTGCAGAGAAGGCCCAGAGGCAATGATACCCCAGCAACAGTGGGTATTAATACGAAGTACAGAAGTACTCAAAAAATGATAGGAATATGTCAAAAGGACAGAAGAGATGGCTAAAGGGATTCCCAATTACCAAATCTAAGAAAATCTGAGTAACAAAAAAAGTAACAACAGAAACAGGTTTTAGCTCCCAACAAAATAGGTATCCATGAATCCATACTGATATAAATAATTTAATTAACAAATAAGAGAAGGGAAAATTGCTTCCTACATTAGAATTCCACCATTAAATGGCAAAAAGTAGAAATAGAAAATCACTTTTGGGGGAAAGACACAGTAATAATTGTTCAGGGAAGAATAAAAAAAATGCTAAGATTCATAGCCAAAATTAGGATAACAAACAAGATTTCTGTAGTCTCAAATATCTCTCCACAAAGGATCTGTTATATTGCCATATTGTTATGGTTTGGATCCATAGTGTCCACCAAAAGCCTGATGTACTTGGATATTGTAGGTTACCTGTGGATACTGTGTGCTATTGGGGCCTGGTTTAAAGGAGCGAAGACTGGGGCTTGGCCCAGAAGGCATGGACTCTTTGGAAGGATGATTCCGCCCTTTCTCCTAGACTTGGGCTCCTGTTTGCCATGCCACGAAGAGCTCCCTTCTGGCATGCCTCCAGCATGTGGGTCTGCTGTTGCCAGCCTCCCAAGGACTGGGTGAGCGAGTCCTTCTAAGACTGTGAGCTAAAATAAATCTCAAGTTGTCAATGTTGGATATTTGGTACCAGCAATAAGAAAGTAACAAAGACAACTATAAATGTTAAATATTATGTTAAGAGTAGAGAAAACCTGGCAGACAACCCCTCAACCAAGAGTTCAGAGTTAGCACGATTAGCCACAACAAAAGGATATCAGTGGCATGATGTCCCAAAATGGACCAACAGTTCTTTTTTTACAATCTTTCTCAAAAAAGCATGCCTGAAATTAGTAAGGAAGAAATATCACACAAATCAAAATTAAGAAACTTTCTACAAAATGAACCCATATTAGAAAAAAGTCTGAGGCATGAAAGATGAAAAATAATTAACCATTTTCGACCAAAGAAAAAGACGAAATGACAAATAAATGCAACATGGGATTCCATGGTAAGGAAGGGCCACAATATTGAGACCATTGTTGAAATTTGATACAATTTGTTGTTTAGGTAACACTATACCAATATTAATGTCTTCATTTTAAAAGCTGGACAGTGGGGTGTGGTGGTGCTTGCCTATAATCCCAGCATTTGTAAGACTGAGGCAGGAGGATGATTGTGAGTTCAAGGCCACCCTGGGCTACATAGTGAGTTCAAGACCAGCTTGAATTACAAAGTGAGACGCTGCCTCCAAAACAAAAAGTTGACTACTAATTAAAAGCTGAACAGTGTTGAGAGAAAATGTTCCATGTCTTTTGAACAAATCCACTGATTGCTTTTGTTTTGAACTTTCTGAGAAATTTTACCTGACAAATAATCTTGGAAGATGGAGACCATATCTTTCTTTTGATGAGTGGACAGTCATGCTACCCGCTCCTGTAAGGAGACCCCACTTCCCTAAACTCGAAGTTCCTTTCCTGTAATGCAATCCACTGCAGGTGCAATCATCTATTTCTTCAGCCCTCTTTATGCAACTCTGCAAAAACTGGGATACAGGGAGCCTATGCAGTATTGATACTCTGGCCACTGCTGGTGCTCTGGGTAATATACGGTCTCTAAATTCTGACCTTGGATTTTTTATCTGTTTTACTAGTGTGAAACTATGGCAGACTCAGGGAAGTGGTTCAATCTTCTAGGAGCTGAGATAGCCCTAGGCTTACAGCCAGCAAAGAATGGTAATTTCAGGTATATAACACAGTGACTGAATCCTGCCATCAACGAGTTTGTTTGAACAGAAACAGCAAGTTACAGGAAGAAACACAGGTCAGTCAACTCAACACACTGACTGCTGCCTGGGAATACTTCGAGCAGAGCACCTATTTCAGACTCACTGAAATTTTTTTGATATCAATATCCTTAGGAAAGTAGCAAGTTAACAGAAGGAATTATCCTCTGAAATGCTCTGCACTTTAGGCGGTAGGACCGTCAATGTGTTGGCAGAAAAATCAAGTATTACATAATTTATTTCTTTAACATTTTCATTAAGACAGCCTGTTATGCGCTGTGGTTTTAGATGGTAAATAACTTGTACAGTGATTGGTTCTGAAGCATGCTGTAAGCAGACAAATGAGTTTGACTCTCTATATTTTCTTGCCTAAATTAATGTGTAATATACACTTAAGAAAACTATTTTCTACATTTGTAGCCTACAAAGTTAAAAAAAGACCATTTTGTAGAGTTTATATTTTCATACTCAAGGTTAGAAATAAATTTCAGGGGCTGGAAGAAAGGTACAGTGGTTAAAGCACTTGGGTTCATTCTCCAGCACTGCATAAAGCTGGGTGTGGTGGTGCACGCCTGTAATCCCAGCACTCAGGAGTCTGAGGCAAAATGATTGTCATGAGTCCAGGGCCAGCCTTGGCTATGCAGTGCGCTCAGGACCATCCTGGGCAACAGAGCAAGACCCTGTCTCAAAAAAAAAAAAAAAAAAAAAAGTCGGTGCCCTTGCCCCTCCTTGCAGGGAAGTTCCTACTTTTTAACCTCACTTCTCCCAATAAATCTACTTTCTACTTCCAATAAAATAAAGAAGAAAATTTAAATAAACCTATAATATTCTACCTAGAAAAATATTGAATTTGAAAATATTCTACAAGCTTATGTGGTCTCTATAGTTAGTGATTCTTAAAATTATACTTTCTCATCCATGCTTTTTCTTCTTTTTGTGTATTTCTATAAGCACAGGTTATTTATTTAACAGTACTTTTGAGTAGCTGGAATGAAAATCACATTTTAGGTTAAGAGAGAGAGAGAGATAGAAAGAGAGAGACCAAATCTATTGAGATGCTGCATTGATGGCTCCCTTCTGGCAGAACCCAGCCTCAGAGGGCTCCCTGAGGGCTTTTTTCAAGGGAAGAAAAAAGCTGCTCTGAAAAAAATAAAATAGGGCAAGAGGTGGGGGAAAGATGCAGAGGTAAAAGTGAGTTAAAGGCAGATTGGGGCAGGAAATGAGACAGAAATAACAATACGCACAGTACCTGCAGACTAGTAGAAGGTTACTAGGGGAAAAAAAAAAAACAAAACTGTTCCTAAGTACTTTTCCCAGAGAAATTCTGAGGTTTTGTGTGAAGCTCCTCTTAGGAATCTCACAAATCTTGAGAAAATAGAAAAAAAAAGAAAAGGAAGGAAGGAAGGAAGGAAAGAAGGAAGGAAGGCACAGACAGAAAAAAGGAAAAAGAAAGGAAGGAAGGAAGGAAGGAAGGAAGGAAGGAAGGAAGGAAGGAAGAGAGGGAGGGAGGGAGGGAGGGAGGGAAGGAGGGAGGTAGGGAGAAAGAAAATCATTTCACTGCCCTTGGAACAACAGGGTTTCCTGTGTGGTTAAGGCTGCACTGAAACAAGAAGCTGATGCAGATGAACCCAGTCAGCGATCATCCGGCTTTCCTTGCAGGGTTTTGGTGTGAAATGAACTTGAGATATTGTCTAGGTTACTTTCTCACTGCTAGGGCAGAATGACCAACATTCACAGCTTAAGACAGAAAAGGTTTATTTCAGCTCACAGCTTCAGAGGAGCTCAGTCCAGTCCATGGGGAGCTAGCAGTGGCCGGAAGGATTCAGCC
The DNA here is from genome assembly GCA_004027205.1 of Ctenodactylus gundi. Taxonomy (NCBI): domain Eukaryota; kingdom Metazoa; phylum Chordata; class Mammalia; order Rodentia; family Ctenodactylidae; genus Ctenodactylus; species Ctenodactylus gundi. The sequence continues at coordinate 226,397 of PVKB01001991.1, forward strand.
GAGAATGGCACCATGGCATCGCAGGCGGAAGAGTCCGCAGCCTTGAGTTCGTAGAGGACTAAACTCCTTGGAGACTCACTTTCCCATGATGGCCCCCTGCAGGATGCTCCGGGCTCCCTTCTCAGAGCAGTCTTTTGCCTTTGCATCCTTGAATAAAGGGTCAGGTGCTGCTGGCTCCTCAGATGCCCTCAAGGCATCTTTCCTATAGTTCTGGTGCAGAGTACCTAACTTCTTTTTAATGCTAATCTCTTCAACAACTATGCATTCTTTTACCCTAACTTTGTGGTCATTTTCTTTCTGGCAAAACCGCACTTGTTACAACTTTTTCTTCTGCTATATTTTCTTGCTTTTCAGTATAGAGCTATAGAGCTGACTAAAAGACCCAAGAATTACCCACGTGACAGCCTGAACATTGGGCTGCCTTGAAATTTCCTCCACCAAATGAATTAGCCCACCACCCTTCCTTTTCTTTTGAGACAGGGTCTCTCTCTGCAGTTCAAGCTGGTCCTGAACTCACTATGAAGCCCACGCTGGCCTTGAACTCAGGGCAATCCTCCTGCCTCAGCCTCCGGAGTGCTACCTGTGTGTGTCACCACACCCAGCTTTATGTGGTGCTGAGGAATCAAACTCAGGGCCTTGAACTTGCTAAGCAAGGCTTTAACTGCTGAGCTATTCCTCAATTCCCCTAACCAACCACTCTTAATCTCAGTTTCAGGCAAAGTCTCAGGACAGGGATAGCCAGACACACTTTTTGTCACTGTGTAGCATGCATGGTTTCTAGACCAATTACCAATAGTGTCCTCTTTCCCATCTGAAACCCCTTGAGCTTGCTTTTTATAACTCAAACATCTTTTTGCATTCTGGTCTTCTGAGCTTAGACCAAAGTGTCCCGCCAAGCTTGGCTCACATTCTTCTAAGGCTTCTCTAGCTGGCATCTTCAAACTTTCCAAAGTCCGTCCATGAATCAGTACCAATGGCTTCTGAAGCACATCATTAGATAAAGTCACAGCAGAGGGCCCACTTCTACAGTACCAATTTCTGTCCTAGTTACCTATGCATTGCTGGGGCACATTACTCAACATCCACAACTGAAGGGAAGAAAGATTTATTTTTACCTCAGTTTCAGGACTCTATCCTTTCATGGGTGGCTGGCAATGGCAGAAAGATCTAGCAAGGGAAAGCTGCTCACAGCATTCCAGGAGGAAGAATCAGGGGCCCCAGAGGAAGCTGGGGGAGGAGTTTATATTCTTCTAGGCCATACACCTATAATCCAATCTGCCATACACACATCCTCCAACACATACCTGTAATCCACCTCTCCTGACCAGACTTTGCCTCCTGACAACACATGAAATCCATAACATCCAATACATGATGCTTCTGGGGGACATTCCAGATCCAACCACGACAGATACACAGCTGAAGTTGGCCTGGCTTTCTTACCATGCAAAACCCTAATGATGATGACACCTTTGAAAAAATATGTCCCTTTATTCTCTCATGTATCAGGTTGCTTTGGTTATGTATATGTTATTTATCAGTGCTGGGAAATCACACTGAAAGACCCAGGTTGAACGAAATCCACGAAAGGTCTCAAATCTAGCTTAAAATCAGTAGGCCAGAAATTCTGCTCTCTCGGGATTACCAGGCAAGTTCCTGACATTCCTGCGGTGAGGGTTACATTCCTGTGGATAGGGAACTGGGTCTGGGGGCCAGAGGCAGTTGCTTAATGTTAGTTAGCCAATCACCACGTAACAAGTCTGTTCCCCTGCTGTGTGCTAACCAATCATGTAACCATCAAGCTGAAAGCCCACCTCCCTTTGTTTGTAACTAATAAAAGTCGGCTACACAGAGACCAGAGGCTCTCGGATGGGATCCACTATGTTGGTGAAGACTGAGAGCCCGAACTTAAGCCTTAATAAAGACTCCTTGCCTTTGCATGTGTGATGGGTCTCCTGGAGTCTTTGGTATGTTCGCGATCTGGGCATGACAACACCTAGGGCACACTAAGCAAGCACTCCACCAGTGAGCTGCCCTAACCTGTATCAAAAACACAAAAGAACATAAAGGGAACATCTTAACAGTTTTTTAACATCTAGTACAATGATAAAAATGAAGAATGAGAAGGAGGCGAAATTGTTGAGAGTCCCTAGAGCAACTGACACTCCTAAAAAAAGTTTACATTCATTCAAGAAATTTTATTTTCAATTGTGTTTATTTTTCTCCCTCACCCTCACTCACACATTCACACCCTTCTGGAAAGCAAGTTCTTCCTACATCTGCTTGACACCCGTCCCTGAAAACATAATTACTTTCTTCTGTTTTACTAAAATAATGATAGTGCCTCTTATTCTCGAGTTCGTTCTTGTTTCATTTGTGAAAATATGGCATGTAGTGTGTAACTTTAAGTTGTAAAGTTGTTACTATCCTTTAAACAAGCTATACTTTTAATATATTAAGATAAATATTTTTATGAAACTGAGTTTTGAGCAAAGACAGCATTATGTTACAAAGTCCATGTATATGCTGTTTTTGAATATGTGGTACCTAGTTTCAGTTCTACCTACTCCTTTCTTTTTTTCTTTTGGTGGAAAGAAAATATTTTTTTCTTGTTTGGAAGACCCAAGTTATCCCCAAAAAATCTTATAATGACTTACATTTCTCTCTTTTCAACCTCTTGCCATTGTGTCTTTTTTCCTCACAATACCTGTGGGGTCAACATGAGATACACCCTGGAAGTCTGGATACGGCAAGAGGCTCTTACTTGAGAATTAATAAAAAATAAAATTAAAAAAAGCAGAGCTCTAGCTACCTAGCACCATAAGACTAATACTAATCACTGACTCTCAAAGATCCCTATTTTAATTAAGGTTTTTATAATAATTCTAACATTTTATAACAGATTATATCAATAAGCCATGTGAATCTAAAACACAGTTTCAATTAGAAAACTGAGATATCCACTTAGTAGTAGTTATAAAAATTTTAATTTAAGACTTCCATTAGAGGTAGTTATAAATATTTCCATTTAAATTGATTTAAAAAGAGTACAGAATGGTTTTATAGACTTCACTAGGATTTATGCTTATCACTTTGCACTCTTCATAAATTTTAGAGTATAAGTTTCTCACGAACATTTGCTAGTGCCCTCTGGTGACAACGTGCATACAAATCACTACCTAGCACACAGGTCTCTTTTTTCATGGTGCTGTTTTAGTTTGGAAAATGGAAATTGAGACTACTTAGGTGGGTAGGGTGCAGTCTTCACTCTTTCCACCCTGGCCTCACTGAATGAATCAGTATCAATGTCTTTTATCCATTTTGTTCCTATTGCTCACAATTCTAAATATTAAATAATCACATTGGAAATGATGAGTGTGACCTCCTGCATCTCCTTCCTTAAGCTTCGGGTGTTTTTCTTTTCAGCCTACTTTCATCTTTTATTTCACTCACAGGAGAGGCACGGATAGGAGGGCAGGGATGCCGCTCCTTTCTGTCCCTGCCATCTCTTGAGCTGTGGAGCACTTGGCCGGCCTCAGGCTACCTTCCTTTGGGACAACAGTGTCTATTGGCAATGCATTCTTGCCCCCAAACCCACAGTACAACCTGAGTCTTGTGTAACAACAATGGCAGAAAAATCTATGATATGTCTTAGATTCATCATACATGAGCTCTATATCAATCTGAAGCAAATATTCTAGAAGTTTAGTTTTCTCCTAGTAAAAATAAACTCTTGTTTTAAGATCAAAACACCCCAGTAAATGGTTAGAAACCAAAGAGGAGATTATATATATTCTGATGAAAATAACTTCATCTCTCCCTAATCCAAAGGAGGAAAAGAATCAGATAGTGGCCGAAAACCTGGAGCAGAGAGGACTATACATACCTGTGATGGCCAAGCAGGAGGCAAATTTCTGGAATTGAATTACTATCTTTTTTCCTCCTGGAAACATGTGTGGTATGCCATAAATAACTAGCCCACTAGAAAAAGATTCATCTACCTTCTATGTACCAAGCAGGTCTACCAGTCTGTCTGCTGTGTACTTTAGGGTAACTTTATAGACCATCTTAGTTATTTTCTCCGTGCTGGAACAGAATACTTGACATTCACAACTTAAGAAAGAAAAGGTTCGTTTTAGCTCAAAATTTCAGAAGGTCTCAGTTCATCCATGGGCAGATGGCAATGGTGGAAGCACCTGGCAGAGGCTGACCTGGAGAGGCAGGACATGGCTTCATAGAGACTCCACAGCATCCAAACATGATGCTTTTGGGGGACATTCCAGATCCAAAGCAAAACACAGAATCATATCCATCAATTTTTATTATTTACTGTGTCAGGATAAGAAGTTTTTTCTTTACATGCGTGTGCACCCACGTGTATTTATTTGTAAACTCAAAAATAAATCCAGACCAGTGGTTTGTTTATCCCCAACCACAGATGGTCTTGTATTCCTGAGGAGAGTGGAAACATCTGAAGACATCTTGGTTTGTCTCAACTTAAGAGTTGCTATTAGTAGTGGGTAGAGACCAGGAGTGATGTAAAACATTTCCTGGTGGGCAGAACGGCTCTTCACAACAAAGAATTGCTGGACTATATACCGACGGTGCGAAATTTTTGAAATTCAGATCTAGACAATGATGAATTCGGAGACACAAGATTTGAGGTAGCGATGAAAAGAGAGCTTCACTTTTGAGTTTGTACAGCCTACTTTAAGGATATTTGTAGTTTAAAATATAACTGAAGACATAGATAACAAATCACATAAAAAGTTGAAAGTACATGGATATAAATTTAATACCCAGCCATGACCATTGCTAAAATGCTGCTAGAAATATTGTATTAAAGTCACATTTTAACTTTATATCCTATCCAGATTTCTAGAGAATTGAAAAATACTATTTAAAATCCACAGCAACTTAGGGTTATAATAAAAGAATAATCATGCTGGTGTAGAAAGCATGCAAAGATCTCTGAAATATGGGAAGCAAAGGAGGTGACAGAAAGAGGAAATCATAGCCCCAAACGATAGAAAAGGTGATCCGAGACACCTGAGGGTACTGGAAGACAGAATGATACACAAGGAGAATGAGTAGGCCTAGCAAAATCCACAGGTGAAGGAGCCACATTGGTCTAATTTTTACTACCCTGTCCTTATTATCTAATGCACAGCAGCTGAGGCTCAGCCAGCCAACATCAATGGGTGTGGAGCCCTTGGTCCAAGGAGGTAGGAGGGTGCCCACCACAGATGGCAATTCTCTGAAGGCATGAAGAGATCCTGTGCCTAGAATATACCACTTCATCAGCAACGCCCACCACTTTACAATTACCAGAGGCAAATGAGAGTTAGGAAAAGGGATAAGCTAGGCCCCGTGGTACAGGCTGGTCATGCAAGTACTATGGGGAGCTGAGACAGGAAACTCACAAGTTTGTGGCCAGGCTGGGCAATCTCATGACTTAGAGATCTTGTCTCAAAATCAAAAATAAAGACTAGGCAGAAAATGTAGCTAAGTGGGAAGGCTTTTGGCTTGATCCCCAGAACCAGGAAAGAAAAAAAGGACATATAGGATTTATATAGGGAACAAGGGGGAACCAAAAGTAAGATCCCCCACGGAATAAAGAATGTAGAAGCACCCCGAGTACCTTTGGCCATCTAATCTTCGACAAAGAGGATGAACACATGCACTGGAGTAAAGACAGCCTCATGAGCAAACGGTGTTGGGAAAACTGACTCACCACATGCAGAAGAATCAAACTAGACCCACAACTTTCACCATGCACCCAAATCAAATCAAAATGGATAAAAAACGTAGACAGTGAAACAGAAAATCTGAACTTGTTGGAAGGAAAAAAATAGGCAAAACCCTTGAAGACCTAAGTTTAAGCAAGAACTTTCTCAATGAAATACCTCAAAAATGTGAGAGAACACCAAAAATCAACAAATAGGATATGAAATGAAAAAATTTCTGCACAGCAAAGGAAACAAGAGTGAAGAGGTCATCCATAAGGTAGCAAAATATCTTTGCCAGCTACTCTCAGATAGAGGACTATTATCAAGAATATACAAAGAAGTGATAAAAATTAGACCCTCCAAAATAAAGGACCCAGAGGCTGCAGAAATAGTTCAATGGTTAAAAGCACTTGGAGAGCAAGCTCAAGGTCCAGAGTTGATTCCATAGTACCACATAATCCCAGCACTCAGAAGGTCAAGGTAGGAGGATTGCCTGAGTTCAAGGCTAGCCTGTGATAGACAGTGAGTTCAGAACTACCCTGGACTACAGAGCAACACTCCATCAAGAGAGAGAGAGAGAGAGAGAGAGAGAGAGAGAGAGAGAGAGAGAGAGAGAGAACCCACTCAAAAAAGAAGTGGGGGGGGATCGGAAATGAACAAACAGTTCACAGAAGTCAAAATGGTGCATAACTACATGAAAAAATGTTCAACATCTTTAACCATCAGAGAAATGCAAATCAAACAACACCGAGGTTCCGTCTAATGCCAGTAAGAATAACTGGCATTGAGAACTCATAAAACAAATGTTGGTGAGGATGTGGGGAGAAGAAATCCTCCTACTCTGCTAGTAACTGGTATGACCACTACGGAAAGCAGTACAGAGATTCCTCAAAAAATGAAAATTGACATTCCCATTGACCAGCTATACTCTCCTGGATATTTTTCCAAGAGTTAAAGTCATCATATAAGAGTGATATGTGCATACCCATGTTTACAGCAGCACAGTTGCCAAAGAAGCCAAAATGTCCAACCACAGATGAATAGATAAAGAAGATGGGATATATATACACAATGGAGTACTACTCTGCCACAAAGCAGGACACATTTGAGTCATTTGTAGGAAAATGGTTATACCTTGAGAGCATTATGCTTAGCGAAATGAATCAGATCCAAAAGGTTAAATATGGTATGTCTTTTATACCACTGAGAAAACCAAACCATAAAAAAATGTGATATGGAAAAAAGTAAGAAGATGGACTTTGTGGAGGGGGAAAGGGAAAGTGGTGGGGGGTTGAGAGGTGGGAAGGGAAAAGAGATGCAATATGTTAATAAAAAATTTTAAAAGAGAAAAACTGAGATTCCCCTGAAAATATACCAAGTATTCGAAAACAATGATTCTGGTCCTCACAGTGACAGAGCAGAGGAAAGTCAGAGGGACACATCTTCACCACAGGCCATTGATGGGGGTTTCAACTGGACAAAACACAGTTGTTACCATTGACTGAAGTCTAGTTTTCAGTTTAATGTAATACAGTTGTGGTAGGTGCTGGGAAGACATTTTAGGAGTATCTTAACCAATTTTCCTTAAATACATATTTTTATAGTCATGTACAAGGGTGACATATAATAAAATCTATGTTTAAGCAAAACCATTCAATAAACAAAAAGCAGAAAAATAAAAAGTATTTTGTTTTCAGAATGGCATAAAAAATAGTAACACCTTACAGCCTATAACATATGACAGATGTAAAATTCCTAAACTAAACCTTCTATAATTTATCACATCTAAGTTGGATTTATTCCAAGATCTAAGATTATCTAATTTAAAATTAATTAATATAATTTATCTTAGTAGATTTAGAAAAAATATTTTTTATAGTGCTGGGGATCGAACCCAAGGCTTTATGTATACAAAATAAATACTCTGCCACTGAGCTACATCTACAACCCAAGGAAAATACAATTTAATCTTCTTAAAAGGCTTTAGAAAAAAATTCAACATCCAGGCTTTAGAAAAGTCACTGCAGACTAAAACTGAAGAGTCTTCCTTTAAACTAATAATGGTTGCTAAAAAATAAACTACTGCAAACATTATGTGTAACACTCTGAAGACTTTCCCTTTAAGATTAGAAATAAGACAAATACGGCTGAAGCTCCACCTCATTTTAACACTGTACTAATTCAACATTGTACTGGCTAGCATAGCAGGACAGGAAAAAAAAAAAAAAAAAAAACAGAAGAACCCAGAAGTAATTGTTTGGAAAGGGAGAAACAAAGCTGTTGTTCCTGCGAGATATAAGGTAGAAAATCTGAAAAATAGCTGCACAGAGTTTTAGGCTACACATGATATAAGGCATAAAAAAACTGCAGATAATTTTAGATTATTATAGTTTACCAGATTTACTGGAAATAAAAACAATTTAGAGAATGAACTGTACTATTCCTATATATCTTCAACAGATAGCTATTCATAACAGCATCAAACAAATCAAGCACCTAAGAACCAAGAACTTTTGAGACTTTCATTAAGAAAATTGTAAAATTGCATTAATGTCTACAAAAGAAGACCTATAAATAGTAAGACATGTTCATTAAATAAAATACTCGGGGCTGGAGGAATGGTGCAGTGGTTAAAGCCCTAGCAAGCGCAAGGTTTGATTCCCCAGCACAACATAAAGCCAGGCATGGCGGCACACACCTGTAATCCTGGCGCTGGGGAAGGGGAGAGGCAGGAGGATTGTCAAGTCCAAGGCCAGCCTGGGCTCCTTAGTAAGTTTAGGATCAGCCTGAGCTAGAGTAAGACACTGTCTCAAAAATAAATAAATAAATACTCAATATTTAAAGATGTAAGTTTTCTACTATAACTTATACATCCAATAAAAAGCCAGTTAAAAATTTCAGTTTATCTTTGTGAATCTTGATTGATTCTAAATTAATGAAATTATATATAAAATATATAGAACAAACAATAACCCAGACTTTTTTTTGGTGACAAAGTCTTGCTCTGTAGTCCAGGCTGATTCTGAACTCACTACGCAGCCCAGCGTAGCCTCCAATATGTGACGATCCTCCTGCCTCAGCTTCCAAGTGCCAGGATTACAGGTGTGCACCACGATTATGTGGTGCTGGGGAATCGAATCCTGAACTTTGTGCTTGCTAGGCAAGCACTCTAACAACTGAGCTGTGTCTCCTGGCCCTGATATATTTTTAAAAAATAAGAACAAAGTAGATTTGCTTTATTAAATAGAAGGACTTATTGAGAAATGATTGTAATTAAAGACATGTAAACATGCATACAGAAATGTGTATGTAGATCAATGGACAGAATAAAGCCCAGACATACTCTATACATAGTGAGCACTTGACACCTGTCACTCTCAGTCACTGAGCCCACTCAGTGGTCAGCCCACTCAGTAGGCACTTTTTTTTTTTTTTGACATTTAACGTGTTTAATCTTCTGCACCTGCCTCACTTCACCACCCAAATCCCACTCTGTAGCTCGGCTTCCCAGCCCCACAATGCACTGCAGTGGCCACATCATGCTGCCTCTTCTCTGGGTCCAGCAGAGCCCTTTACTGGGATAATTTGCCGAAAGTTCTTTTTTTCTGTATCTTATTATGTCTTTGTTGAGATTCTTTAACATGGCCTCACCCACCAGTCCTCATAAGAAAAGAACTACAACAATGAAATTCATAAGGCTAGAAAATGTGAGAAAAAAAAACAGAAGTTAAATTTCAAATTCCTTAGCTGAGTATTGAAAGGTAGACATCTGTACATTGAAAAGATGTTCAGGCTGTCATTACATCAATCAATTTTCTTTGGATGAACTTACATCAAAGATGAAATAAGTGAACTGCTATATTAAATGAACTTAAGTCTGTATCACAAAAGTATATAACACATAAAGCAATAGATATAATGGCATACTTAATTATTTCAGATTTTTTTAAACTTTCATAAATTATTTACTCACATTTTACTAATTACTAACATTTTGCCAGATTTGGTGTATCTTTTTTTCTACTTAACCACTCATAAATTCATGCATACAGGGGCTGGAGGAATGGCTCAGCAGTTAAAGCGCTTGCTTAGCAAGCGCTAAGTACCCTAGTTTGATTCCCCAGCACCACATTAGCTGGGTGTGGTGGCACACGCCTGTAATCCCAGCACTTGGAAGGGAGAGACAGGAGGATTGCTGTGAGTCCAAAGCCAGCCTGAGCTCCGAAGTGAGTTCAGGACCAGCCTGGACCACAGAGTGAGACCTTGTCTCAAAAAAGAAAATTCATGCATACATATTTTTAAAAGATTTTATGCCAGTTCCCCAGGTCAAATGTAATTATTATGTTTTGCAAACTAATATATTATTAAAATAATAATTATGGGGGAAGTTTCACAGATTATATGAGAAAGCCAGTACTATTTTAGTAGGATACCAACCAAATGACTCAAATTCCAATCTTTTTTTTCTTTTCTTACACTTTCTCTTTAGATGTCTCCTTGCCTCTACGTTCTTTGGTGCTCTCTCTCTCTCTCTCTCTCTCTCTCTCTCTCTCGAAGATTCCTTTAAGTGTTTTCTGCAATGCTGGGCTAGTGGTCACAGATTTCTTTAGGAATTCTTGATCATGAAAATTGTTTACTTCCTCTTCAATTTTCAGGAATAATTTTGCTGGAGAAAACAACCTGAGCTGACCTTTGATACCTTTTAAAGCTTGAAAGATTTTGCTACAGGCTCTCCTGGCCTTTAAAAGTTTGCATTGAGAAATGTGTGGTAATTAAAATGGGTTTGCCTTGGTAAAATAATGTCTGTTTTTCCCTTGCTGCTTTTTTATATTCTCTCTTTATATGGTATTTCTGAGACTTTTATTATGATATGTTATGGCAAGTCTCATTACTGGCTAGGGTTATTTGGAATTCTAGAAGCTCTTTGTACTTGAAAATTAATTTCTTTTCATAAATTTGGAAATTTTTCTTGAATGATCTCATTGAATAAATTCCTTATACTTTCAGTGCTGTCTTCTGCTCTTTCTCCCGCATCCATAATTCTGAAATTGGTTCTCTTTAAATTATCCATCAGCTGTTGTTTCCAGCTACTTTTTTCATTTCTAAATTTGGAGTTATGCTTAATTATGGTATTTGTTTCCTCAGCCTTGTCTTCAAGGTCTCAAATTCTGTCCTTGTAATGTTCAAGTCGACTTCTTTATTTCAAATGTATTTTTCATATTCTGACTTTCAGCTAGATTTCTTTTCAAATTTTCTATTTTTCTATCTAAATATTCCTTCATCTCTTGCATTTCCTTACTTACACCAGCCAACTTTTTATTTGTGGCTTCTATATGCTCAGCCAGCTTTGTCTCCATTAGAACTACAATTTATTTAGTAAGATCCTCTCTAAGCCTGCTGATCACTGCTTGCATTTCTTTGAGAATATCTTATTTGAACTGGTTGTTTGACTCCTTTATTTGCTTTTTGACTTCCTTCCCTATAAGTTCCATTATTTCAGGGCCCATCACATTAATTTCTGGGTGTCGGGCATTTCTGTGTGTGTCTTGTTGCCTTATCTTCTTCCCATGTTTTTATTGTTGAGGGACTTCACTTTGAAAGCCTAGATAAGAGGTTTCTTTGTATGAGTATACAGTGTGTTAGGGGAGCTGAAATTCTTCTGAGTTCTGTGCTGGGAGTAAGCAGTGAGTGTGGAGTCCCAAGGCCTCTGAGGTGTTGTGATCACACCCAGCCCCCCTCAGCAAAGCTCTCCTGCCTCTCCTGGCTTCCCTCTCCTGAGGGCAGGGCTCTCCACTCCCAGAGGTGCTCCCACTACACCCAAGCCATTAGGAAGGTTGCCAGCCTTTTTCTCCTCTCCACAACTGTCTCTTGTGCCAGTTTTTTCTTAGGCACTATTTAAAAGTAATACCAAAAAACCCTGATGTGCTCTTCTGAGCTTTCTTTTACTCTGTACAGTTCAGTCTCGGACTCCTGTTTTAAAATGGCTCCTGCTTACGTCACTGCCTATGGTTTCTAAGTACTGCTTCTGACCTACGCTCCAGGAGGTCTTTTCTTGGGGGAGCTTCCACTGTATTTATAGTATACACTACCCGCACCAGCTGCTGTCAGTTTCTCTTGGATCCACCCTTACTTCAGTCTGAGGTGCTGGGCTCCAAGCTTTCTTCCGTCTGCAGATGCCAGTAGCTCGGGGCCATGCTCACTTGGCCTGCGGCTGCTTCCTGGGATGCTCTTTTTCTCCACTTCTTCAGGTTTTCTGATCTTCCCATGGACTCCCTACTGTTGAGGGGGAACTCCTTTCTCTCCTAGTTTGGTCAGAGTTTCCAGGCTCCAGGCAGGCTTTCCTCCATCTATGGATGCCTACCACTCCCAGGTGTTTTTAATCAGCTTGGGCGGATTCCTGGGCTGTTGTCTACCCCTACTTCCGACGTGTTTTCAGGGTTTCTGACTTTCCTGTGGCCTTTCAAATGATGGGGTGCTTCTCCTTGTCCTAGCTACATTTCACATGCGTTTTTGACTATATTCTCAACTGTTTAGCTGGGTCCCTGAGGAGACGTTTTGCAGCCGTTACTTGGCCACCATCTTGATTACAAGTTTCTGTCTCGTAGGAACATAGAAAAAAAGCATTCCTACCTCAAAACTATCTATAAAAATCAGCCCTAGGAATAATAAAGGTTTATCATTTATTATAAGTACTAATGAAGAAACTCTAAGAAGTGAGGTAATGCCTTTGTAACTTTGGTATAGGGAAGGATTTCTTTACCAGGACACAAAGAACAGTAAATATAAAGAAAACATATTCATAAGTCAGATCCTATTAAAATTAAGGACTTAAGTTCATCAAATGCCACCATAAAAGACTGAAAACACAAGCCACAGAACAGGCTAAGATATTTGTAACACACTTAGCAAAAAAAAAAAAAAAAAAAGAAAGTGTTCAAATTCAGAAGATAGAAGCAATTTCCGAAAAATTTTGTGGAGCACGATTACTGAATGTTCACAAAGGGTCGACCTCAAGACTGCTTATAAATTGCAAAGAAGAAAGCAATGGAGAAGTAGAAATACACCTTAATTGCATGATCAATAGTGACATTAATTAGAAACATTTGACATTATGTGCCTCCTGGTGTCATACCTTCAATGGAATACAATGTCAAATACATAGTAGTCCGGCCAACTCAGCAATATGTAATGTGAACCAATAATGAGGAAACACCAACATTTCTCATACAGAGTTCCACCACAAAATCAAGCCCTGCTGCAAATGACTCAAGCAACTGCTTTTTCAATGCTCCATACTAGATTCACAGGAGACAAATTAGTTCATCATAGATGAAGGATGGTCCGGCACTTAATTCTTGAGACCTCAGTTGAGAAGAGGCATCCCAGACAAATCAGGTTAAGCTATTTTATTGTAAATAACTAGCCAGTATTCTTCACATATGCTCATATCTTGAGAGGCAAAGGAAGATCAGAGAATTCCTATATTGAAGAAGATGAGACAACCAAATACAATATGTAATCCTGGACTGAACTCTGTCTTGAAGAAAAATATAAATAAAAGACAATATTAGGACAATTCATAAAATTAGAATATGTTGTAAATGTCTTCCAAAAGCCTCATATAACTATGAATGCTGTGTAGTGTTGAGATGTGGGGCCTGGATAGAAGGGGCAGGTGCTTAGGGCTTGACCTGGAGGGACATGTGCTGGTTCCTCCTTCCTCCAAGACTTGGCTCTGTCCTGCTATCTTGTGAGGGTCTCTGTCTCCAGAGCACTGGCTCTGGCTTTGGCAGCCCCACCATGCAATGCCACCATTTTCCAGCTGCCTATCCATGAATGGACTGTGACTTTCTGAAACTGTAAGTTAAAACAAACTTTTCCTTCCCTAATTTGTGCAGCCCAGGTATTCTGCTCCAGAAACAAAAAAGTCAGTAAGAATAGAAACTACATAATAAAATAGATAATTTGTTAAATTCCCTTAATTTGGTAGTTAAAATGCTGTAATACAAATACAATATTACTGTTCACAGTGAATATGCATTGAAATATTAAAACGGTAAGGGGTATGATGAATGCAATCTACTCTCAAATAATTAGAAAATAATAATGATCCACACAAACACATAAACATACAAAAATCAACTATAGTTTAAAAAATAAGTAAATGATAATGTTTGGTTTCGCCATTTATCTTGGAATCGAAAACAGGATATAACTTTACACTCATAATTATGATACAAATTAAATAAACAAGAAAAACACAATTTTGCACTCATAACAACAGCAAATATTGTAAAGTCATGGAATAGCAACGTGAAGGAATAGCACTGCAGTTAGAGCACTTGTATAGCAAGCTCAAGGTCTTGGATTTGATTCCCCAGCACCACATAAGCTGGAAGTGGTGGTGCATGCCTATTATCCCAATATGTAGAAGGGTGAGGCAGGAGGATTGCTGTAAATTCAAGGTCAGCCTGGGCTACATAGTTCATGACCAGCCTGGACTATGGAACAAGGACTTGCCCTCCATCCTCCTAGAAAAGAAAGAAAATCAGATGATGCCAAATGTTGAGGATGTGAAAAAGTGGAAATCAGCATGTAGTTCTGGTGAAAGTTCAGACCAGCACAGAAATCCTGGAGAGAGAACTGACAGTTCTTTGTAAGTCACTTTTTCCCCTTAAAAATTTAAATAATCAGCATTTCCAATCTATCTATAGTTGAGAGAAAAGAATTAATCAAGAAACATCTCAAACGTCTGACAACAATTAAGTGAGAATTAAATAAAAATAAATTAATATCTGTAATATTGTACAGCAATCAGGAGTACTGAATTCGGCTACACACATTGATATGCATGAATCTCAAAAGAATCTGAAAACATCTGAGACAAAAAGAAATGCAGAAAAGTAAAAAGCATTTTCCCATATACATATACATATATATAGTATGTGTGTATGTGTATATGTGTATGCATACACATACATGAAAATAGGTGTGTATACATACATATAAAATATTTATATTTCAAAAACAGAAAACTAAGCAACCTCTTTATCATACAAACATGCAATAAACCTTGAAGACGTTGCGGAAAGGGGAGTAAATGGTAAAGATAAAAGTCCAGGATAACTGGAGCTCTGGGAGAAAGAGTGGGGATGATCAGGGAGAGAGGCCTAAGCAGCTTGGTAGATAATGAAAATTTTCTACTTCGTAAGCTGAGCAGTGGCCACACAGGACGCACTTAATTGCTACCATCATTCAAGCTGTGCCTTCATGCTCTCTGCTGTGGTGCTAAGCGTGGCTCATCATAAACAGCTAAAATAAAAGCAACAATTTCAGAAGTGTACAGCACAAGCATTACTAGCTAAAGGGTGATGGACGCTCAAGTGTCTGTGACATTTTTCTCTGTACTGTTCAGTGTATTTGAAGCATGGAATAATAAAAAAAGAAGAGAAAAGAGAAGAGACATTCCCACACCTCCTTTAGATAAAAGTGATGAAGACTGATAAGAATATGAAATATGTAGGTCGTATCATTCCTAGTTTGAATTAACAGTATCATACAAAAATCGTTCACTGGCAAAAGAGAGCACACACAGGTTATAAATTAATAAGATGTTTCTAAATAGTTGAAAAGTAGACAAGCAGAATACTGACTAAATTCGTGTAGTTTAAAAAATTTGGAAATCTCATAGTGGTAGCCAAATGTATATGTGACTATTGAAAACCATAAATTTCATTGTAATTACTCTCCGATTAAAGAAGAAATTAAAACAGCAATCAGAAACTATTCAGCTATTAAGAATAATAACAATAAGCAGGGACTGGTGGTGCAGGCCTATGATACTAGCACTCAGGAGGCCAAGGCAGGAGAATCACAAGTTCAAGCCCACCCTGGGCAAATTAGAGACTTAATAAGGTCTTATCTCAAAATGAAAACTAGGGGGCTGGAGGAATAGATGAAGTGCTTGCCTAGAAAGCTCAAGGCCCTGGGTTCAATTCCCTAGCACCATATAAGCTGGGTGTGGTGGCACATGCCTGTAATCCCAGCACTGGGGAGGCTGACGCAGGAGGATTGCTGTGAGTTTGAGGTCAGCCTGGGATACATACTGAGTTCGGGATGAGTGTGTACTATAGAGTGAGACCCTGTCTCAAAACAAAACAGCAACAACAACAACAAAAAAAAACTAGAAAACAGACTGGAGATACAGTTCTGTGTGAAAGCTATGAGCTCAATTCCCAGTACTACACACAGACACACACACAGACATACACACACACACAAGCAAACAAAGAAACAAAACACTATATCGGGATTCTCAAACACAGTGGCAGGACATTGAGGCTTTTAGCAGGAAGCAACATTTATTCATGTCAGCACCAGCTCAGTGGACTCACATCCAAAGGCTGAATCCCAAACAAAGCAAGGCATTGCCTTATATACACTTTAGTTTCTTTTCTCTCCCCTAGATTGTAACATGTATTTTGACTGGGTACTTTAAAACTACTAGGCTAGGGCTGAAGGAATAACACAGCAGTTAGAGCACTTGCCTAGGAAGCATAAGGCCCTGAGTTCGATTCCCTAGCACCATATAATCTGGGCATGGTGGCACATGCCTGCAATCCCAGCACTCAAGAGCCTGAGGCAGGAGAATTTCTGTGCATGCAAGGCCAGCCTGGGCTCTGTAATGAGGTCAGAAACAGACTAGAATTCAGAGTGAGACCCAGTTCAAAAAAAAAAAAAAAAAAAAAAACCTACCAGGCTGTAACACTAATGCTACACATTAAGGCTACACGTGCATTTGTTGACACTGACGAGGCCACATAGCCTTCTCCCTGTGTACGGTAGGGCTGAGCTCCCACCACGTTCCTCCCCCTTTGATGCTCAAACCTCTCCGGGCAAAGAGCAACATCCTGCTTTAGAGGTTTGTATTCCCATAACATCATTATACGTGTGGCTGTTTTCCTTTCAACCGTGGCCTCAATGAGGCTGGTGTCTGATCTTATTATCAAGGGAACTGGGAAGAGTGGAATCAGGCAAACATCCATAATTAAAAGTAGATGAGGGTTTTGAATCCCCAAAAGTTGAAAACATCCAGAATAATTCACCTGGATTCCAGCCTTTCCAAGTCTGAACTGGGATGAGAGTGATTTTCTTCACCCAGTCTTAAATTTCCTCTCTGACCTCACCCTCAGCACCAATTTGTAAACAGTAGTTACCTAAGTTAAGCTTCCCACAAACTCCTCCTTCAAAAGCAAGCAAATAATCTAAGGCTAAGTGGCTTTGAAAGATAGCACTGCACACTTTGGCCCACTGCTTGGTTAATATATGAAGGGCTTTTGCAGTTTAATTAGTTATAATTTCAACAACAGCCTGTAACTTGATGATATGGTTTAACATATAAATGGAAGTACAGGACCCATAGGACCCATCCTCTGCCTGCATAGCTGGAGCATGATAATGAATTATTTGCTCAAGAGACCACTCATCATCTTTCCAGTTGCCAATTTGCAGGCTGTACCCATCTTTGGCCTTCTTGGTCTGAGACCCCAAATGTTTCCCCTAGTTAGCAGGAGTCAGAAGGAGAGGCAGACAGTCCCTCATACACAAGATCCTGACCAGAGTATGGGTAGCTTCATGTAGGCAACCTTTCCTCAAACTCAGTATTGCCCTCCTGGAGACCACCACTCAGTTTCTGTGGTGATACTGTCCCAGGCATACTTGAGGTGAGTAAATTAGACAAAGATTGAGGGTCCAGTTCAGTCTGATTTGTGGACCCCACCACTGGGTTTTCTGGACAGTTGCATTATAAAATTTCTGGCCTGGGCATGCCAGTCTTCTGACAGAGGCATTATTATATTGCCTTCTCATTGGGCAATACATTATTTTCCAATGACTGAAGTTTTAAGAAGCCAAATGCCAGCAGCAGGATTAGAGTGCCCTGTCTCACTGTAAGGTGTGCGGCAGTCTAGCTTCCTACCTTCCCAGACCCACTGATCTCTCATGTTGGTTTCCTCACACACGTAACAAAAAGAAACCTTTATGGGCTGAGCTACAGCTTCTTCTAGGGCCAGAAACACATTCTGTTGTTGTTGTTGTTGTTGTTGTTGTTGTTGTTGTTGTTGTTGTTGTTGTTCTTGTTGTGGAGATGGGAGGAGGGTCACTTTCTATATCCTCATACAAGCAACGGAAGACCCACTGAAATGAGGTCTTACATGAGACAGTAGTTCTTTTAAAATGTAATATAGTTCTGAAGTCCATTGGTACATCTGCCAATTTTCTTGCCTGTTTTGTATTTAGGCTTATCCCGGTTGAAGATAGTGACGTTACAAATCTTTGTGTGCCACAAGCACACTGGTTTCATCCCAGCTGGTCCTCCAGATGCTGTTGTCCCCCTGATCAGCTTCACCTTTGGTCTTGTCCTCAGCAACAGTGTCCTGAATACTCCACTATGGCTGCAGTGAGCAGGTCTACTTTTTGTTTCATTTTCCATGTTGCTTCTTATCGGGCGTCTTGATCTCAGGTAACACTTTAGTGGCAATGGCTGGCTAGCTCCAATAGCTGGCTAGGGTTCATCCCTTCAAATCCCTCCAATTTCTATCTATAGTTTATGATGGCTGCCTCCCTGGGCCAGGTCCACAAAGTCCATGTTAATCATTCATTGCTTTTTCAGCCATTTTGGGGTCAAAGGGAATGGAAAGACAGAACACTTCACATAGCTTGGGCTCTTTGGGTCCCTGGAGCACCTCTGAGTTCTTGCTTAGGTCTTGACCTTTTATCCCCTCCTTCTTTTGCACCACTTTAAAAGAGCCTCTTGGTAACATTTGAGCTTCTAAAATTCCTGGTCATCATTCGGGTCCCACTGGGGATCTTCCCTAGAACAGCGGGTCTGGGCACAAGCCAGGCATTTAATACCTCTGCCAGGGCATGTTCCTCTACCCACTTTAATGTGGCCTGAGTAATTCAGGGGCATTCTTCAGTGTTAAACAGGGTCAGGAGAAGCTGGTGGCAACCAGTCCAAGTGGGGATGTGTGTCTAAATTTTGATTTGCAATAGGTCAGTCATAACCTATGGCTTTTCAGTAAATGAGGGAGTATGGTGCTTCCAGTTTAGATCAGTGATGGTAAAAGGCTGATATACGAAGGTGCGCTGGCCCTTTGCACCTGGTGGTCTTCACTGTAGTAGAGGGGCCCAGGTTTCTCTTAGTGGCATCTTTGGGGCATTCCAGTCCCTACTGAGAAGGGAGTTGCTTATAGAGCTATCCTGACGTTTCCTGGCAGGAGGATACAAGATTAGGACCAGGAGCTCTGGAGTGGTGACAATCAATATATCTTAGGTAACTTCGGGGAAAAGGTGGCTTCAAGAGCGTGAACAGTGTCCACTGGGGTTTTGGGTATAGGAGGAGCTTCCCCCATGGCACTGGGGAGTATGGGTACTGATGCAGGCAGTATCACTAGGTATAGTGGTGTAGAGAATGGGAGAATCTCCTCTGGATTGCTAGAGAAAATGGCACTTTGAAGATGCTGTCATTTGGGCCATAATTATTTTACAGTTCTCTTCCAGACAGATTTTTAGCCAAAGTGGTCAAGAAAGGTCTATGTTTTGCCAGCAATCAATGTAGGGAAATTGGTCTGGGTGGCCTGGCTCCACCATGATGACTCAAAACCCTTTGCTAACTACTTCTTAATCTAGTGATCTCTCAGAGGGCTGGCCCACCCTGAATAAAGTCTGTCTACTTCATAGGAGTTCTAGAATTTTCTGGGAATCAGTTTCACACCACAATCTCCTGAATATCCTTTTTTGAAAAATTTCACCATACACTCTTGCGGGGTGAGTTTACCCACCCATGGCCACTCAGGCCCTCCCCCTAAAACACAGCAATCACACATGAGAAGGGAAAGGGGGAAGGGTGAGCAATTGTATCCTCTGTCTCTGACCACTCTCTTTATTGAGATATTTCAGTCTCCTCTTAGCATAACTGTAAAAACCCCAGTGTCAGGATCCCCCCAGAGAGGGCCACCTGAGCTGTATGAGGGTCGCTACAGACCCATGGGTCAGGACTCTGCATGCACTTGGGCCTTGCGTCTAGTTGTTGCCATTCACTTGCACCCAAACATCTCCAACCCACTGCCCAGTACCTTAGAGCTGCATTTTCACCTCTTCAATGTTATTTGGGCAATTCTGGGAAGTGATCAAGCTCCCTTCCTGCCTCTTAGGGGCAGGTTTACCAAAACAATCCCTGGTTCTTACTAGTCTGACAGGTGGTACTACCTTAGCTGTTTCTGGCACCTTGCCTGGTTCTTTTGTGTTCCCAAGGTCTTCTCCCCAGCACTACTCAGTCTGCTGGCACCGGTGAGGTCACCTCTCCCAGTGTCTCAGGGGTGATACCTCAGTGACAAGAGAGGTCAAAACATTGTCTCTGGATCGTGACACAAGTCCCCAGAAATGTAGTGGGATTGTTGAACGGAAAGGCAACACCGAGGCTTTCAGCAGGAAGCAGTGTTTATTCGTTCTGGCACCGGCTCAGCAGATTCATATCCAAAGCCTGAACCCCAAACAAAGTGAGACATTGTCTTATACACACTTTAATTCCCCTTGTCTTCCCTGTATGGTAACATGTATTTTGATTCAGTACTTTAAAACTACCAGGCTGTGACACTAAGGCTACAATGTGGGTGTGACAGGGTTGAGCACGCATAAGTTGACACTGAATCCTCACCACACCACCATATAACAAATCTTACAGACCTAAAAATGTCTCTCTCAAAACATAATGTGAGAGGCTGGAGGAATAGCAGAGCAGTCAGAGCTATCACCTAGCAAGTGCAAGACCCTAAAGGCCCCGAGTTTGGTTCCCCAGCACCACATTATCCAGGTATGGTGGGCACAGGCCTGTAATCCCAGGCACTAGCCTGGATTACAGAGTGAGATCCTGATCAGGAAAAAAAAAAAAAAAAAAAAAAAAACACTGTACCCAACTTTTCAAATGTTTTGTCCATTAAATTGACAACCATACATGACTAATAACCTCAATAAGTAGAGACTACATCTTAAAATTAATGTCATTTATTGATTCTAAACACTATCCTACTGCCCTCTGTATTTTCTTATTAGCCTTTCATAATTCTAACCTATTTCTAACAATTAGTGAGGGTCCAGTATTGTTTACTGCCCTGTTTTTAAAAATAGCCTACTGTTCATTTCAGCATCACATTCACTACAACTGAAATGAAACAGAGAAGATCAGCATGGCTCCTGTGCGGGGATGATGCATAATTTGTAATGTGTTGCATATTTTTCACTGCTTCCTGCTAAAAATAAAAGTAGTCTGAATTTTTGCAATCTTTAAAAATGACAGATTAATGAGATAAAATAGCATTTAAGTTAATTAAATTGAATCTGAAAGTTTAAATCTCTATGAGTATGAAATAAATTGCCACTTAAGTAGAAACTTGATAGGTAGACGTTTAGAAAAGAAAAAATACAGAATAGGGTATCTGGTAGATTCTTTCCCCACGAAAGCTGTTCTTTGGCTGAGAGTGTTTTTCAGCTTCCCCATACCAAGTGACTAATAAGTTTCAGTTTCCTGTGGCCAGAGAAGGGGACAAACTGCACCTGCCTTCATCCTGTCTTCACCCCAACATTAGCCTAAATTCTTTCACTTTCAGGAAAGAAAGACCAATTGAGGACTTGTGGTCAAGGTGGCAGCTGAGTAAAAGAGCCACACAATGTTTCCTTGTGGACCCACTTAAGAAGTTTAGATTATAATTACAAATGGCCTGTTCAATTTAGTTAGAAGAGGAAGGAGTACCCCCAACAAATGAAAGGAAGCTACGGGAAGACTGGAACTCCTGAAGACACACGGGAAGCAGAGGAAAACAGCACTCCTGGAAGCAGCCCCAAGCCGACTGAGAGCAGCCCTGAGCCACCAGCATCAGCAGATGGAGGAAAGCCTGAAGCCCCGAACATCGGACTGAACTCAGCACAGATCTGGGAGAAGTGGGAATTGACAGAAGCTGGTAGCCCCTGCCTCCAAAAAGCGAGCTCACATGCAGTGCATACTACAATGCAAGCAAGCTTCCCCTGGAAAGTGCCTCCCAGAGCCTAGACCAGAAGCAGTGCTCACAAGCCGTAACAGGAGCATTTTTTTTTTAAAGAGCCCAAGACTGAATTGTATAGAATAAAGCTCAGAAGAGCAAATCAGGGTCTGGGGGGGAAGGGGGCCCACTCTAAATAATGCCTAGGAAGAAACTAGCACAACAGAGATAGAGCTGTGGAGAGCAGCAAAAGGCTGCCAACTCCCTGAATGGCTTGGGGAGGGGGTAGTAGGAAGACCACTGAAGGCAGAGAGTCCTGCACTTGGGGAAGGGAAGTTGGGACTGGTAGGAGAGCTTTGCTGAGGGGCTGGGTGTGATCATAACACCTCAGAGGGCATGGGACTCCACCCTCACTGCTTACTAGAGCACAGAACTCAGATAAATTTCAGCTCCCCCAACACACTGCATACTCATTCAAAGAAACCTCTCAGCTAGGCTTTCAAAATGAAGTCCCTCAACAACAAAAACATAGGAAGAAGACAAGGCAACAGGACACAGACAGAAATGCCTGAGACCTCAGAAATTGACGTTATTGGCCCTGAAATAGTGGAACTCATAGGGAAGGAAGTCAAAAAGCAATAAAGGAATTGAACAACCAGTTGAAACAAGATATTCTCAAAGAAGTGCAAGCAATGATCAGCAGGCTTAAAGAGAAACTTACTAAATAACTCATGGTCCTAATAAAGACAAAGCTTACTGAGCATATAGAAGAGACAAATAAAAAATTGGCTGAGGTAAATAAAGAGATGAAAGACATAAAGGAACATTTTGATAGAGATGTAGAAATTTTGAAAAGAAATCTAGCTGAAATTCAGGATATGAAAAACTCTTTTGAAATACAGCAAGTTGACTGGAACACTGTGAGGACAGAATTTCAGACCCTATCCCTGAAAACTGGAAGAGGGATAAAAATTTTTCATGACTAAGAATCCTTAAAGAAATATGTGACCACCAGCCCAACGCTGCAGAAAATTCTTGAAGGCATCTCTGAGGGAGACAGAGAGACAAGCAGCACCAAAGACCATGGAGAAAAGGAAACATCTAAGGAGAAAGCGTAACAAAAAATAAACAACAATCATTTGATTGGTATCCCACAAAACAGTACCAGCTTTCTCATAAAATCTGTGAAACTTTCCCCATTATTATTATAATTACTATATTAATTTGCAAAACATAATAATTATATTCAACATGGGGAATTGGTATAAAATCTTAATCTGTAAAACTTTTTTGGTGTGTGTAATGTGTACAGATAGTTAGCTGGGGGTGAAGTGGCAGAAGGCAGTGGCTTTGATTTGGATTATTATTAGTTCTAAAAACAGTAAGATTCGGAAATATGTAATTTTTAGGGTCTTTTCCCTGAGGCTCTCACTGAGTGATAAAGATAAAAGATCAAACAGCCATAGCCCATTGGCTAAGAACTCAGTCAGCTATTAGCTCAATTTGTGACTCCTGAATTTTATGTCTCAATTTCATGCTCTGTAACTAAATTTGTAATAACGATCTTACTTATTTCTTCCTGCTTTCTTTTGGAATGAACTCTCAAAAAATTCTGAAATAACTTAAGTATGCCATTATATCTATTGCTTTATGTGTGATATACTTTTGAGATACAGGCTTAAGTTAATTTAATGTAGCTATTTAAGTCTTTGATATAAGCTTAGCCTAAGAACTCTAATTGATATAATGATAACCTGAGTGTCTTTTTTATAGCAACACAATTGATAATAGGCAAATCTTGGCAAAAGGCAATATGCCCAAGTACAGATAACTGGATAAAGAAGATGTGAATATATATATATATATATATATATATATATATATATATATATGAGAATATACATATATAGTACAGTATTATTTTGTGATTAATAATAACACATCTAGGTCACTTTTAGGAAAATGAATGTACCTTGAGAGCATAATGCTCAGCGAAATGAATGACAGTCCCAGACATGGAATAAAGAAGATGAATTTTGTAGAGAGAAAGGAAAAGGGGGTGGTGAGAGGGTGGAAAAGAGAAAGGAAGATTATATTTTACAAAATGGAGGTAACATTGGGAGTTAGGGAGAAAGGGGGGAGTTGTGGAAAGATCCAAAAGGGAAGGGATTATAATTTTGTAAATTTGTAATATAGGTGAACAAATGTTCAAGTTCAATGATAGCATTATGTATCACATATATATTAATAAAATGAAGAGACTTTTTTCATAAAGTAAAAAGAAAGACTAATCACCAAAGCCATCCCACAGCCCTCCCTCTCCTTGGTCTCAGGGGTAAATAAAGAACAGACCCAGTCCCCTACTGATAGAGACTCTCTTAGATAAGGGAGACTGAAATATAACCTTATATTAAGGAAAATTGTATGGAAATAGGCTTAGAATAGGAAGGTCTTATATAGGACACAAGTTGAAAAACAATTAAGGCTGATGGACTTCTGGTCAAGCTGGCATCAGAGTAACAGAGGTACACAGTGTCTCCTCATGGAAGAAACCACCTGTTCAAGGTACCTAGGACAGAACGGAATCCCCCACCAATTAAAAGAAGACCAGGCAAAGATCAGAAATCCTGAAGGAACACTGGAAATGGGGGAAGAAAAATAGCAGCTCAGGAAGCCACACCAAGCAAACTATGAACAGCTGGGAGCTTCCAGCATCCACAGACAAAAGCTGGCTTGGAGTTTGGAACTTCTGAAGGAGTTAAGAGAGCAAAGAGTGCCCCAACAACTGAAGAAGGCCTCAGGAAGGTCAGAAATCCTGGAGACATATGAAAGTGGAGGAAAACAGCAGGGAATTGAGTGTGGCCCTGAGCTGCCGGCATCCACAGAGGATGAAAGCGTGGAGACTGGAATCTCAGAGCAAGGTAAGTGCAGATCGAGGAGAAGTGGGAATTGACAGCAGCTGGTGCTTAGCCTCCAAAACCAAGCCTGTAGGTAGTGCATACTACAAACTCACTGCAAGCTCCCCTAGAAAAGGCCTCCTGGAGCCTAGATCAGAAACAGGCCTTGGCAGCTATAAAAGGCAATGACATAAGCAGGAGTCATTAAAAAAAAAAAAAAAAGCCCAAGACTGAACTGATCAGAGTAAAAGAAAGCTCAGAAGAGCGTGCATCAGGGTTTTGGGGTCATTCTTCAACAGTGCCTTGGGAATAAAAAAAACTGGGACAAGAGACAGTTGTGGAGAGAGAAAGGCCACAGACCTCCTGAATGGTTGGATGTAGTGGGAGCGCTACTGAGGTATAAAGAGCTTATAGCACACCAAATAACCTCAACCAGCAACAAGACTCACCATGACATATCATAATCAAAACCTCAGAAATACAACATAAAGAGAAAATATTATAAGCAGCAAGAGAAAAACAGGTATTATTCTACTAAGGCAATCCCATTCGAATTACTGCCAATTTCTCAATGCAAACTTCAAAGGCCAGGAGATCCTTGAGCAAAATATT
This sequence comes from Ctenodactylus gundi, assembly GCA_004027205.1. Taxonomy (NCBI): domain Eukaryota; kingdom Metazoa; phylum Chordata; class Mammalia; order Rodentia; family Ctenodactylidae; genus Ctenodactylus; species Ctenodactylus gundi. The sequence goes on from PVKB01001991.1 coordinate 251,669, forward strand.
TCAAGCTTTAGAAGACAGCAAATGTCAACCCAGGTTGTTGTATCCAACAAAATTATCCCTGAAGATTGAGGGAGAAGTAAAAAATTTTCCATGACCAAGAATCCCTAAAGAAATTTGCTACCACTACTATCCCAGCATTGCAGAAAACACCTGAAGGAATCTTTGAGAGAGGCAGAGAGAGAGAAGCAGCACCAAAAACCATGGAGGAAAGGAAACATCTAAACAGACAGTGTAACAAAAAAAAAAAAAAAAGAATAGACTGGTATTTGAATCATTTGATTGGTATACTTCTAAAACAGTATCTGCTGTTTTATAAAATCTATGAAATTTCCCCACATAATTATTATTTGTAATAGTATATTAGTTTTCAAGATTAATAATTACATTCAATATGGGGAATTGGTATAAAATCTTTTAAAATATGTGTGCATGAATTTGTGAATGGATAGATAAAATGATAAACCAAATGTGGCAAAATGTTAGTAATTAGTGAAATATGAGTAAATAATTTATGAAAGTTAAAAAATTCTGAAATAACTAAGTATGCCATTATATCTATAGCTTTAAGTGTAATATGCTTACATGATACAGATTTTAAGTTCATTTAGCTTGACAGATTTTTTTTTTTTTTGACAGTGTCCCACTCTATAGTCCAGGCTGGTCCTGAACTTACTATAACTCATGCTGGCCTCGAACTCAAGGCCATCCTCTTGCCTCAGCCTCCTGAGTGCTGGAATTACTGGTATGCATCACCATGCTCAGATTATGTGGTGCTGGGGAATCAAACTCAGGGCCTTGTCCTTGCTGGGTAAGCACTTTAACCATTGAGCTATGCCCCCAGCTAAGTTCATTTAATATAACAATTCACTTATTTGGTCTTTGATCTAAGTTTATCCTAAGAAAACCAATTGATGCAATGATAACTTGAACTTCTTTTGGATGTATAAACATTTACCTTTCAGCACTCAGCTAAGGCATCTGAAATTTAATTTCTCTCTTTTTCTCACATTCTCTAACCTTATGAATTACACTGTTATTTTTTTCTCATGTGGACTGGTGGTGAGGCCATGTTAAAGAATCTCCACCAACATATAGAAAAAAAGAACTTTTGGCAAATATCCCAATAAAGGGCTCTGCTAGACTCAGAGAAGAGGCATCAAGATTTGGCCACTGTAGCCCATTCTGGGGGTGGGAAGCTGAGCTAAAGAGTGTTGACTTGAGTGAAATAAGTTAGATGAAGAAGATTAAATATGTTAAGTGTCATATATATGCACAAAATACTCTATTTCATTGTAAACATTGTGTATCATATACATTAATAAAAATGGTGGGAAAAACAAAAACAAAAAAATCATGAAAAACTTGAGGATGAATATGTAAAGTAAATTGAAAGACACGCTGCAAATGGCAATGAAAAAAAGAACAAACCGAAGGAGGCAAAAAACATGCAAGTTCTATATGAGGAAAGGTCTGGAATGTCTTGACGGAGCACAGCAAGAGGAAGCACGAGCGACTGGAGTGACATGTTTTCGGATGTGGAAACTGAACTTCAACAAGACGGCTAATTCTCCCAAAATGAATCATTCAATAAAATGCACTACCAGTAAACATACCAACTTTTATTTTTTTTTTAACAAACTAATCTAAACTTCATTAGAGAAAATACAAAGACGTGTGAGCATTAAAAGAAAAACCCTAACAGATACTTTGTATCAAAGAAATGCTATATTTATATATAAATAAACACACTTGCAATAGAATAAAAAGAGAACTCTAGAAATATAGCAAAAAGCACAAAGAAATTTAGCAACTGATAGAAGTGGCGCTTCAAGTCAGTAGATTAAAATTGAGCGAGGAAATCAGCTGAGGACCCAGGCTGAGCGGAGGGCTGGGAGGAGGAGAGTTTAATTCGTTCATCCCATCTGAGTCCAAAATAGATTCTAGAGTTTTAAGTACAAGAACCAAAGCCACAATAAATGATAAGAATCTATGAGAAAAGTTTTTAAATTACAGAGTAAGGGTGGCCCAGAAGTCATTAAAGGAAAACTAATGAGCTTGATACTGTCAAAAGTTTTAAGTTATCCATGAGGGAAAATAACACGAGTAAAACGTGAAAAGCGCACTATAAAAGTATTTGTAGCTCACATCAACGGACAAGAATAAATTCCATAATGCATATTAATGTTCTGTAAATCTAAGAAGTGGAGCAAAAACACACAGCAGGAAAAGAATGGGCAGAGAATATTGACAATTCACATTAAACTTTTTTATTTTTTGACTACTAGGAATTGAATCCAAACCTTTTCTCATTTTTTAAATTTTTTGTTTTGAGATAGATTCTTTCTAACTCAGTTTCCCAAGCTAGACTTAGACTTGAGAGGCCAGTCCTGCCTCAGCCTTCCAAGGTGTTGGGATTACAGATGTGTTCTACCACATCCACCCAAGTGATTTTTAAGCATATGAAAAATTGTTCATTTTCTCATTGAAAGGGAAAGGCAATTAAAACTATTGTGAGATAGTTTTTATTTTGACTATTTATCCATGGTTTAAAAATTACCTCACTGTCAAAGATACATAAGGAAAGAGTCACTCTCAAACATGACTACAGAATATTTGGTACGGCCAGAACAGAAGAATTTGGAGTGATTATCAAAATACCCAGTGCACATCTTCTTTAATTCTAGAATATATCCTAGAGATATGCTTCTAATGTACAAAAGAACATTTCTATGTGATGATTGACATATTTTCTTATGACAAACTGTTGAAAAGACACTGGAGGAATAGTTAGAGCACTTGCCTAGCAAGCACAAGGCCTTGGGCTCAATTTCCCAGCACTATATAAGTCAGGCATCGTGGCTCATGGCCTGTAATCCCAAAACTCAGGAGGCTGAAACAGGAAGGACTGCTTTGTGTTCAAGACCAGCCTAGGGAACCCCATCTCAAAAAAAAAAAAAAAAAAATCACTGAAAAGTAACTAATTGTCTCCAGAAGGAGAGTGGTAAAATCAACTACACCTGGCACTAGTGCAACTATTGAAAGGAATACTATGTAGCTTCCCCCCCCCCCAAAAAAAAAGAAGAAAATTCTTTACATACTGGTATAGACAATCTTTAAACCTCACTTTTTAAGTGTGGCAAAGTTAAAAACCACATGCAAACAGGCAAGAACTTGAGCTCAAGCTCTAGTTCAAAAAAAAAAAAATCTATGTCTGTATGATGACACTATTTGGCAATATGTTTTTAAATATGAGATAATCTTTATACATATACATAAGGAAGACAGTATGTATATTGCTTGTTTCTTAGAAGGACTGAGTGATTGCCTGGAAACAGAGGTTGGGGTGAAAAGGAGACTTTTTAAAATCATGCCATGTGAGCATTAATAAAATCATTTAACTTAAAATCATATAATGGGGTTGGAGGAATAGTGCAGAGGTTAAAGCACTTGCCTAGCAAATTCCCCAGGACCACATAAAGCTGGGCATGGTGGCACATACTTGTAATCCCAGCACTTGGGAGACTGAGGCAGGAGGATTGCCATGTGTTCAAGGCCAACCTGGGCTCCATAGTGAGTCCAGGAGCAGCCTGGACTACAAAGCAAAACCCTGTCTCAAAACAAAAAAATTAAAATCACATAATGTTCAGATTAAATGTCTTAGAAGAGTCTAGAAAAAAGTAAAATGACAAATAGAAAAGGTGCAAACATGTGCTATAGAAAAAGATTAATAGATCAATATAGACTTTCTATAAATCAATAATTTAAAAATCTAGCAGTAAAAAACATAGGAATAAATTTTAATTCATTCATTTCATTACAGAAGAAATTTAAAATACTAAACATAAAAATATGTTCCATCTCATTATCATGAAAATAAAAATTAAACCACTGAAGAAATATCTTTTAAACCACTGAAGAAATATCTTTTATTCATCACAGCACAAACTTGTCATTTTTGCAGAAAATAAATATATTTATATGTTTCTGGTGGGAGTGAAAAATTTATACTGTCACTGGAAACAACTAGAAAGTTGAGAGTTAGAAGTAACTAGAGGACAGTTTAAACACATGCATCAACATTGTGAAGAGTGAAACTTTAAACTCAGCAATTTCATTTTTAGGAATTTATCCCAAGTACATAGTTTAATAATCAAAATATTATATGCAATTGTTTACCATTGAATTCATTTTATAAAAATATTTAACTGTTGATCATTTTGCTATGTGTAAGATTTTGAGCCTTTTTTTTACTTTCTTCTTAATGTTGTTTTGTTTGAGATTTTAAAATAAGCAACTTTCATTTTATAGAGAAAAACAGCACTGTTTGCATGCATCAACTACAACATGTACATATGCACCAAATGTGCCAAATTCAATGGGACCTTGGAGAAGGGCTCCATCAATTAATCAAATTCATCGACTGCCAATGGCAGGGATAGTTCTACATATAAAGGATGACTTTACAAACACAAGTAGGATCTTTGCCCTGCAGATAACTGTGTGTTCTCATGTAGGAAACACACAAAAAGGGCTGGAAGAAAAACCCAGCAGCTAAAATGCTTGCTCAGCAAGCGCTGAGTACCCAAGTTCAATTCCCAGCACCACATAAGCTGGGCACGGTGGCACATGTCTGTAATCCTAGCACTTGAGAAGCTGAGACAAGAGGATTGCTGTGAGTTTCAGGCCAGTCTGAGCTACACAGCGAGCTCAGACCTAGCCTGGATTACACAGTGAGATCCTGTCTCCACACACACAAAAAGAGTAAACAAGATAACAAGTAAGAGAAATTCAGATACCAAGAAAAATACAATTGAGTAGGATGCTATAGGATGGGAGTGGGGCACTGCCTTTATACTGGTGTCATGGTTTGGTTCTGGTGTGTGCCCCAAAACCTTCATGTACCTGTGGATACTGTGTAGTGCTGGAAGGTGGGACCTGGCTGGAAGGGGCAGATGCTTGGGGCTTGACTTGGAGGGGCGTGTGCTGGTTCCGCCCTTCCTCCCAGGCTTGTCTCTGTTCTGCCATGCTGTGGGGATCTCTGTTTCTGGAGCTCTGGCTGTGGTTCCAACCCAACTCTAGCCCTGCCATGTGACTGCACCATTTTCCAGCTGTCCCATCCGTGAATGGACTGAATCTTCTGGAATTGTGAGCTAAAATAAATCTTTCCTCCCTAAAGTTGTGGATGTTGGGTAGTGAGTCACAGCAACAAAACAAGTAACTAAGACAAGTGGTTGGAAAGGGTCTTAATTTGGATTACACTGTTATTACATCAAATATCCTACAAAGATTGAGGCAGATGTTTCAAGTAAAAAGAACCTGGGGGGTAAAAGTCTCAGGAAGAGTATGCTTGAATTACAGGGAGTCAAAGGCTGAATGTGACAGGAGCACATTAAGTAGAGGGGGACCACATACAGAGTGTCGTGGGACAGACAGGAGCTAGATCATGTAGACCTTGGCTACAAGTTCACATTTTACTCTAGTTGTAAAAGGAAGCCATTATAAGGTTTATGCTAGTAAAGTATTTCGTAAATATCTGTTTTTAAACATGCTTTGAGGGGCTGAGGATATAGCTGAGTGATTAGAGCACTTGTTTAGCGTGTGCAAGACCCTTGGTTGATACCCCAGTACCATATAAAAATTAGCTGGGAGTTGTGGTGCATACCTATAATCTCACCCCTCAGGTGCCTGAGGTAGGAGGATTGCCATAAATTTGAGGCTAAGCTAGGCTACATAATGAATCCAGGACCAGCCTGGACCAAGGACCAGGACCCTGTCTCAAAACAAAACAAACAAACAAAAAAAAGAGCTTTGTAAATTCTCTTTATTTGCTCTTTTGCTGTAAGTGTAAGTAGCTGAAAAGAGTGAAAACATCTTTTCTAAAAAAAAAATTGTAAATACATGAATTCCAAATTCTATAACATTTAGAACCATGGGGTTTGGGGAACCAATGAGTGTCTATGCCCAACCCCCTTTCAGAGGTTCACCCCTTTTCTAGCTGACTACTGCCCCTCCCTACCCTGTCATTCATGTTGGGGCCTTTTTATGTCATTATTTTGTGTATTTCATAAGAGGGACACCCATCTGTACTCTATTTTTTGTGCTTAGTCTATTTGCCTGAGCATTATTGACTCCAGATGGCCCTACTTTCGTTCAAAAGTTTCATATCTGTCTTTCTTTAGGGCTGCATAGTACTGCATTGTGTATAGATACCACATCTTCTTTAACCTCTATTATCTATTATCTCACTATTTTAGCCAAGAGCTTGGTCATTTGAACTAGAACTGTGGCTGAGGAAATGGTTATAAGAAGTTGGACTCAAGACACAATACACTTCAATGGTAATGCTATGAAGCAGCTGACCAAAGAGAAGAATTAGGAGTAGCTGCCTAGTGTGTTGATTTTTGTTAGATGATAAGCTTACTGCAAAGGCAAAGCCACAAAGAGTCTGATTTGGAGGGAGGTGGAGTGCATAGTTCTCTGTTGGACAGAGTTTGAAACACTTGAGAAGAAAGGTACTGGCTATATGAGCCTGAGGCACATGAGAAGTCTGGGTTGGAAGTATGAAAGCTGAGAGCTGTCAGAGGATTGGTCATAATTAAAGCATTGAGCTGGATCTAATGACTTAAGAATGGAGTCAAGATGAGAAGGTTGGAGGGCTGTGGTCAGAACCTGCAGCGCCCGAGACTTGCAACTGTGGTGAAGCAAGACTAGTGACGAAGTAGGAAAAGTAGCTGAATGTATTGCCGCAAGATACTACAAAAGGGGCTTTTTTTTCCCCCCAAAAGGTGGAAATGATCAACTAGTTCAAATACTGATACAAAGTCAAGGAGAATGAGAATAGACCATAGGTATTGGTGAAATATATATAATGGCTCATCTTTTTAAAAGGTCGTGGTGAAGGCAAACTGGAATGGTGGAGGGATGAAATTAAAAATCTTGATTGGAGTAGCTTAAGAGAATAAGAGGTAAGAAAGTAGATGTAAGGGTTCATAGGAATAGCTCAGCAGTTAAGGCACTTGCCAAGCAACTTCAAGGCCCAGGGTTCAATTCCCCAGCACTACATAAGCTGGGCGTGGTGGCACATACTATTTTTACTCCCCCTTCCCACACCCTCTTTTCACCCACAACCCCTTTCCCTCTCCACAGAGCCTATCTTCTTTCTTCCATCTTTCTTTTACTTTTCTTTTTTTTAACCTCATACACATAGACAGGGCTCAACTTTATTTTTTAGGTTTAGATTCAACCTGATGTGGCCTATAAGTTCTCCTTTCTTCATTGTTGTTGTTCTGTTTACTCCACTTAGAATGATCATTTAGCTACTGTTAACATTTAGTCAGCCAAATATTTAGCCACTCGGTACAATGTATGGCATGCCTGCATTTAAGAAATTTATTATGGTTTGTTCAAACATACCACCTAATAATAGGCATTGTTTAAGTGATGTTGATGACAGTAGTAATAATAAATTCAAGTCTTATAACTATTCAATGTATAACAGTTTGAATGGTAAGCTGCATTGTTTTCCTGAATTTATGCAATTACAATAATATTTAACCTAAATTTTTTGAGAACAATGAGAAACTCATAAATTTTTAAAACTTAATGTCTTTTTATTCATTCTCTAACAAACATTTATGGAATATCTACTCAGTGGAAGGTCTAAAACAAATAGTTCTTGCCCTCAGAAGGCTTATGACCTACTGAGAAGAGACAGGTCCTTAAAGAATTTCTATAAAGTGAGATAGATTTTCTTAGGGCAAATTCTGGATGCAGTAGGAGTACATCCGAGTCATCAGACAGGGTTCTTGCCTAGGTTTTTCTAGGTATTGTCAATGAGATCTCTCATGGTTTGGATCTAAAATTTCCCCCACAGGAGAGTGATTTGGGAAGGTGACTGGATCACGAGCATACTACATTCATCACTGGATTCATTCACTAAGGAGTTCAGCAATTTAATGTGCTGTTAGAAGGTGGGACCTGGTTGGAGGGGAGTCACTGGAAGCACCACCCGCAAGGGTATGTTCTTGTGTCTGGCTCCTTCCTCCTTGCTGCCATGAGCTGGGTACCATGCCCTTCCACCATGCCATTCTGCCTTGAAGTCAGCTAACCACAGACTGAATGCCCTGAAAACCATGAGCCGAAATAAATCCTTCCTCGTTTAAGTTGTATCAGGGATTTTGTCTCAGTGACAGAAAAAAGATTAATGTAAGATCCCACATAAAGGCTAAATGTGGAGCAACTCATCTAGATAAACTGGATATAAAGGCTTTGCATCTGAACTGCACCCACCTAGAAAGAAAACAATTATTACTTTCAGGCTCACTGTCTTAGTCCATTTTGTGTTGCAATAACAAAATACTTGAGACTGGATACTTTTAATAAAGGAAAGAGATTTATTTCGGTTCATGGCTTTAGAGGATGGTAATTTCAAGAGGATGGTGCTAGCACCGGCCCATGATGAAGCCTCATAGCAGTTCAACTAAGAGAAAGCATGGCTGTATGGGGTGTCCAACTTGAAGTTTATCACTTTCTTTCTTTCTTTCTCTTTCTTTCTTTCTTTCTTTTCTTTTTTCTTTCTTTTGCCCTTGACTTTTGAGTGAAGATGTAGGAGCTGTCTTAAGCCTCATATAAAACATACAACACACAGCAGTTGATATATATATATATATATATATATATATATATATATATATATATACACTAAAACTTCCTTTTTAATTTTTACATTATAAACATTTTTTAAACTAAGGGCGAAAAAATGGCTGACCACAGGCTGGACACACCTGGTGTAGAAGCACATTTGTGAGACAGAACAGGGATGGATGTGGCTCATTTATGTTAACACATTCTTCTCAAGGTAACCAATCCAGTCCTGCATGGGGACTCACTCCCACAAGAAAAGCATTAATCCCTTTTATAGGCCCTACTACCACTTAATACTTACAATGGGGACCAAGACTCAACCTAACTTTTGGTAAGATGAGAACATATTAAAATCATAGCTCTCACACGGCCAAAATACCCATAAGAGTTCAAATACCTAGCTTATTCATTCTTTCCACCTCTCTCTCTCTCTCTCTCTCTCTCTCTCTCTCTCTCTCTCTCTCTACATATATATATATATATATATATATATATATATATATATATATATATATATATATTACTAGAGCCTATCCAGAGAGTCCTTAAGATGGGAGGGAAAAAAATGCACATCTTCAGCCCAAGAACCCGAGACGATACCATCAAGTAAGAAGAACAAAAAGAAAACAGCAGAAATACTCAAGATAAAACATTAAGTATTTCTGAGTCCAGCACAGGGCACGGTGAGCTGCTAGATCCGACATCTTTAGGGGAGCACCAAGTGCCCGGCGTGACCCCTGAAAGCCTCGTCTCAGTTTTGCTTCCGGTTGGATCCTGGATCCGGCTGTGCTGGGAGATGGAGGTTTGCTTCCTTTGCTTCACTTTTACTCTAGATGGCAGCAGCAGAACAAAATAGAGGAGAAAACCTGTTTTCAATGAAATACACTCTGTCTAGCATGTCAAATGTTATTTGAAGGAAAGTATGCCTTTTAAATATTTCCTCTCAGTTTCCTTTATTGACAATACTTCCACAATTAAAATCAATGTACAGGTGTCTAAAGAATTGTTCAGGCCTCTGATGATACAGTATCTAGAGTTTTTTTTATAATAACAATACCTCTTTAATGACTCACTGCTTATATGCAGAGTTTGCATTTGGAAGCCGAGGTGTGGAAATTGAATATCAAATATATGTTGAAATGGATGGAAAAACAGCAAAGGGGCAAATAACCAAGTAGGTAGTAGGCAGAGATTCTCTCACTTCACATATTAAAGAAACAAAATACTTCTCTAGTAAATTTATGTTTTAAGTTGTTTCAAGCAAAAAAAAAAAAACCCAAAATTTTATTACACATATTAAACTATAATCGTAACTACTTTCAAAGTAGCTCTATTACAAAATGACATTTTCCACCATCATTCTTGGCTGAGAGAATTTGTAATTCCAGGAGCAGAAATTATAGACATCACTGAAGAGACAGAGATTTGGAGGGAAGCCAGGAGATTTAAACAGTAAAACTATTAAACCTTCAAAAAGGCTTCCAGAACTCATGGTTTACTTAGCCTGATATGATAGCCTCTCTTTACACAATTTTCGGCTGTATTAAACAGAAGATGGCTAAGAGTTCAGAAAATGCAGTTGTCCAGGTTTTGTGTGCAATGGCCACAGAAAGTACAACTTATATCTCTATACTCACAGATGAATTTATTAAGGTAATTTTCTTACACAGGGCTTTAAAGTACCTTTTCCACTTCACACCATTAGTTTCCACTATTTGAATTAACAAGGGCTCTGTTGTCAGGAGTCAAGATGGCCTTATTTAGTTAAAACCCTACCAAACTAGCCATTTTTGTGCTAACATTTTAGATTACCATTGTTCAATCAAATGTTTGACTAGATTGATGGAGAGGCTTCAAAGAGCAGTGTCAAGGCCTCTGGATTTGAAGTAGGAAGCTAAGCTGGATTTATAGCTATGCCAGTCATCGACAGGCCCTACTGACGTGTGTGTAAATTGGAAATCAGTTCAACAACGTGTAATTAGGGTCTTAATATTCCTTATGCCCTTTGATCTAATCATGGCATGCCAGATATCTGATGTGAGGGGGAGGTCGGGAAAACAGAAAAAGATTCACATGTAAAGCTTATCACTATGTGATTTACAATACTGAACAGCCTCAAAAGGACGTGCAAGGGACAGTCATGTAAGTAACAGCGTACAGTGAGATTCCGCAAATGAATTAGTGTAAGTCAAGAGCTTCTATTTTCCCTGCACTTACCTAGGCACTACAGAGATCTGGCCGTGAGCATGAGAGATAATGGGAACTGATTTTCCCATAAAAACCACTTATTGTTAAGTTAAAAAAAAAAACAAGAAGCAACCCTTAAAGTCATGTAGCATTCACGATATAATTTTTTTTTTTTTTTTTTTTTTTGAGATGGGTCTGTCTCTGTAGTCCAGGCTGGTCTGAGCTCAGCATGCAACTCAGCTCATGAACTCATGATAATGCCTCAGCCTCCAAAGTGTTGGAATTACAGGTGTAAAGCACCATGCCCAGCTTTTGTGGTACTTAGGAAATACCCAGGGCCTTGTGCTTGCCAGGCAAGTGCTCGAATCATGGAGCTGTGCCCCCAGGCCTTCTGCTATATAATCAGTACGAGAGAGAGAGAGAGAGAGAGAGAGAGAGAGAGAGAGAGAGAGAGAGAGTATGCATGCATATATATACATATACAAGAGAAAATACAAGAAAGTACACTGAAATGTTGATAACTCGTAACTCATTAGTTGTTTACTTTCTGTATCTTCTACAAAAAAAACCCCAAAACCTTTGAGTTAAAACTTTTAAAATTACACAGAATGACACTATAGAAAAAACTGACTAGGCTAAAAAAGAGAATCTTCTCCAATAAAGTACTCAAAAATCAAGATCACTTCATGGTACCAGACCTTCCTAAATGTGTTATATGGACAAAACTACAGATATGAAGACAATTCGTGAATTATTTTTCTATGCGCCTTGATTTGCGTGTCCTCTGCAGAGCCACCTCTGCCTCCGCTTTGGGAGGGTTCTTATGCAGAAAAGGAGTGCTGGCAGCACACTCCCCCCAGGTGACACAAGGGGGTGCACCGGGCCTACTTCGAATGCTGCTTTGTCTCTCTGAAATAAAAGGAAGAAAATGTTGCCATTTTATTTGTTGTCCCATTAAAATGCTTTAATACGCTGATGCTTACAGCCTGCCGCACGTTCCTAACCTGAGAGGCTCCTAAGGGCAGGAGCTTCTGCACAAACCACCTCTACTTCTCCACATCTACTTCACGGGAAAACAGGCTACGGGAGAATGTGAAGACTCTTAAAAGTACAATTAGCAAAAATGGAAACAGCTTAATGGCCACGAGTAGAGCTTGTTAAATTATGGCACGTAGACCAATTATAAAATAACCATGAAAAAATGATGCTGACGTGAAAGTACATTTAAAAGCAATTTATAGAGTAGCATGAACAAGATAGTCCCATTTTTACTTCAATATATCATATGCATAAATAGAAAAATCTATGCCAAAGCACAACAAGTCACTGTTCTTGATTGAGTGGGGTTATTTTTAATATATGTTCTTTCTGTGTATCTACATTTCATCATTTTGTCTACAATTAATAAATGTTTATTTTTCAAGCAATGTAACAAATGGACATACCCAAATAAAAACCAGCACCAGTTATAGAGGCCTTTATATGTTGTGTATGTAAATCATTACAAATCATATAAAGATACAATAACAGTGTAGCCTTATTTGCCCCAAACAACTCCCTTCTATGACTACTGCTCTCGTGTAACTACCCATAGCATCCCTTCCTAACAACTCAATTGCTAAATCACCCTACCGGTGTGTCTTAAATACTTTTTTATCACTGTGACTCAGTACCTGACATGCACAAATCATGGGAGGAGGTTTATTTTAGCCCACTGTTTCAGAAGGTCACAGCTGATTCATGAGTGGCCAGCTACAGTGGAAGCACATGGCAGAGGCGGAGGTGAAGGGAGCTCCTCACATCACTGCAAACAGAAAGTCAGGTCAAGTCGAGTCAAGTCAAGATCAGCAGGAAGGAAGGAAAGAAGTAGTATGCATCCTTCTAAGTCCTGTCCCAGTGAGCAGCCCCTTTTGGGTCCAGCCTCAATGCTCTGCCCCTTCCCCCACGGGCCTGTAATCCAATTCACACACCTGTGATCCAAATCCACACACTGCAACCAATAACTGGCCACATCCCTGTCGTCCAGCCATAATCTATCCCTCCAGAGCAGGCCCCCATCTCCTAATAGCACACGGCTCCGTACATAACCCATAATATCCAAGTGCATGAGGCTCTTGGTGGACATTCCCAACCCAAAACACAGTACGGTATAATTTTATATTTTGCCCCAGAAACTTAGGAAACCTTGTGGCTTTCCCTCTTTAAATCAGCAGCCTGTTTCCAATCCAAAAGACACTAATTCCTGTTCTACCAGAGCACTGCGATACAAGATTGGTGAAGAAACTCTGAGGTTCCGGGTGGAGAAATAGCTCAGCAGTTAAAGCACTTGCCTAGAAAGTGATAAGTCAAGTGCTAAGAACCTGAGCTCTATTCCCAGTGCCACATAAATGAGGCTTGGTGGCACACACCTGTAATCCCAGCACTCAGGAGGCTGAGATAGGAGGACTGTTGTGAGTCCAAGGCTAGTCTGGGCTCTGTAGTGAGCCTGGGCTACAGAGAGAAACCCTGTTTTAAAAAAATAAATTTTAAAAAAAGGAAAAAAAGAAAGAAAAAAAGAAATTTTGAGGTTCCCAGAGATGCATCATAGTCTGTGTGGAGCCTGGATGTGTCCCAAGACCAACCCAGGTCCCAGTCAGTATTTAATTCCTTGTCTGAACTATATTAAGGCTAATTTGCATTAGCATCGAGAGTCATGGCATGACATCTTACCACCACAACACCTTTAAATAGGTTTTGGGGGACAGAACCCAAGTACTACTAGCATGGATAATATTTTTCAAAGCACCAGGATTCATGTAAAATAGATAACCCTACAGCCCTGGTCAAAGTGCCTTAGATTAAAACAAATCCCAGCCAAATAGCAAGTGAAAAAGGGGAATTTTCTGAAATTAGTCTAAGGTAGTTCCTGAGATATGAAGCACACAGTCAGCCAGACCTCACATAGGACAAGAGCCAGAATTAGAAAGCATTACCTCTTCCCCATCTTCCTTCCTTCCTTCCTTCCTTCCTTCCTTCCTTCCTTCCTTCCTTCCCTTTTCTTTTTTTCTTTCTTTCCCCGATGCTTCTTGTCTCTGCTGCACATCTATGCCATTTTTCTTACTCTGCAGAAGTACTGATTCTGCTATTCCATACCCAAAGCCCAAACTGCCCACCCTGAGTGCCTCTGCCTGTCCTCTCAGGTCCAGTTCCTGTAGCCTTATTAATAATTAGTACTAGAACCTCATAGTCCTAAATATCAAGGGACAGAATCTTACTCAGCAAAACAAACGAATTGGTTTCTCGTGACTCAGGCGTCCACATGTGGACCGGAGAAGAGGGATGCATCTTGGGCAGACATCCCCGCAGGAGTCTGCTAGCTCTCTCTCTCTTTTTGTAAACTTGTCAAGTTCCTCCCCTTCTGTGACTTTCCCTGGCTACACAGGCAGAAAAGAAGGCATTCTCTACCTACACATTCCAGATGTTCTGATGACACTTCCAGTGACATCTCAGCACACTTTTCTCCACAGCTACCTCATATCTCTTAATTCTTTTGTCAGCTTCCAAGAGAATGAGGACCTTGTCTTTATTTGCTTTCTTCCACACTTTAAATCCCAAATGAGGAGTCATAAAAAAGTCACAAGTCACCCATTTGAAAAGCAAAACCTTTTTCCTTTTGCTTTTTCATTCATTCACTGCTGTAACAAAAAAATTATTGCATGGCTACCCTATGTCAGGACCTGTTCTTCATAGCAGAGGTCAGATATGGTCTTTATTCACAGGCTCTCACAAAGTATTGAGAGACTCAAAGAGATAAGAGAATAATTATGTCACAGTATGATGTAATTTACAACCGGAGTATGTAAGTGAAGTGCACTGAGTGCAGAGAAAATGGATCTAAACCATCCTTGGAGAAATGGAAAATGGTATCAAAAATATTAGATCCATTCGGATTCTGAAAGAAGACTTTTCCTGATGCAGATGAAGAAGAAGATGTCAAGATAAAGTAACAAAGTAACAAAAAATAACTACGATACAAATACTTCCATACAAATCGGTGCGTACACACTCTGCCAACTGACATATGTGGATTATTTTGTTTAAAGAGCAGCTGGCCTGTCTTTCACTCTACCGTTCGCATGTACCTCAGGATCAGCCAGTCCTTTAGAACAGGAGATCCTTGGAGGGACCCGGATACGTGAAGGAGCATCAATAAATGCCAACCGGCGAGCGGCAAACACGCCGTGTTAACACACATTTGAGGAAACAAGGTAAATCGTACACGCCGCTAAAGGAAGTACAACTTTTTGGAAGACAATTTGTCAAAACTTACCCTTAGGCATTTGCTTTATGGGAATAACTGAAAATTCAAATTTAAAACTACACGGATGTAGTTATCCTCAGTACTGATCATAATCTAAAACATTCAAAGGCAACCGTCCTTTAAAATGCTGTTGTAAATTAACAAATACTGCTATGTGCATTTTAAAGAGAAGTGTCTTTTACATCAACAAACTAAAGATAATAATTAAGAATCTGGAGAAAAATGACATTGTAGAATAGGAGTACGTTTATTGAATGGGAATATACCCATAACAGAATTTTAAGTAAACATAGAAGCAGACTAAGTAGTATCAATTATTTTATGTGTATATATACACAAATATGTTTATGTGCCCTTGATGCACAAATACATTTCAAGTGTACACATACCGTGTATATTTATAAATATGTGCGTTTTTTCTTTATGCATACATTGAGTTTAGTTGTGCATATATACAGTTATATGATTATATATGAATATATAGATTCTTCCAGACTTAGGGTAGGGTAATAGCCCAGTAAGTGCATTATAAGTTGAAAATTTCGTAAGTGCAAAATGCACTGAATACACCTGACTTACTAGTTGTTCTAGCTGAGCAACAGGGAGCACTCTGGAGTGGCCTTTGTTTCAGTAGGAGCTGCAGCTCACTGCTTCTGCTGAATGTTACCAAGGAGGGTGCTACCCTCATATTACTCGCTTGAGGAATAATTAAAATTAAAAGTGCATTTTCTGCCATGATCTTAAAGTTAAAAATTTGTAAGTTAAGCTGAGTGTGGTGGTATACACCTGTTATCCCAGTACTCAGGAGGCTAAGATAGGAGGATTGCTGAGTCCAAGGCCAGCTTGGGCTCCATAGTGAGTTCAGGACCAGCCTGGGCTACAAAGTAAGACTCTGTCTCAAAAAAAAAAAAAAAATTGTAAGTTGAACCACCAGAACTTAGCGACAATTTGTATTGTATTTGTATACATAGAGAGTTAGAAAGATGTACTAAAATTTACCAGTAATTTTTCTGTTCAAGAATCTGGGCATTAGGTAATCTTTCTTTTGGCTTATCTCTGTTTTTTAAATTTTTCTATAAAGATCGTAAATAATAAAAAATGAGAGCTACACTGCCATTTATTGATAGTAAGTTATAATCTAATCATTTGTTTAAATTTGTCAGGCCAGCAAACAAGACCTCACTCAAAATTGCTTACATTTCTATGCAAGTAGTGTCCCTGAAAGCTGTGATATTTCCATCTTTTAAAATATTTTCCTTTTTTCACATTGAGCACATTTTCACAGAGATTCTTCATGCGTCCAAATTACGTCCTACTCCAACAAAACTGAAGAATCCACAAGCAGCAAGTTCCCAGTCTGTCATCTGCTAGTTATCTGAGCTTTGGCCAGGTCACTCCATTTCTCCTGAGATTGGGTACCTATAAAGGCAGAACTGATAACTTGTTTTACCAATTCTTATAAAAATCAAAAGAAATGTGCCTCATCTTTACAAAACTTTCTACTGAGATTCAGTAAAATTTTATCTAATACCAACTATTAGGTCCTTGAGTTCTCCTTTTCGGGATCTTCTAATTTTTAAGAATGTCAAATAGCTTTATAGACACAGAGTTATTCTCAGTTATTTGATCCTACATAACCCACAAGAAATCGCCAGTCCAGGAAAATGTCATTGTTCTGCTTAATGGCTTTGGAGATCCACCATAAAGAAGGAATTTCACATTGCTACTTTCAACCTTTTGTGAAAATGATTCAAGCCTCCTAATACACTTAATTGCTCCATACAGCAAATTGCTAATGCTGCTGGAATAGTCAATAATACTCATGCTACTTTTAACTCCCGGGTCTTTCTGTAACCATTTGCTCAAGTATCCACAACTCACGCTCATTCTTCTTCCTATATGGTCAAAACATCAGTTATTTTAGTCATTGAGATTCCTTTTCCGTCTACTCCTTAGGCCCTCCCTAATCTACAAACCACTTACAAACATGCGGACCATGAGAATTTGCTGACCCCTCATCTCATCTGTTGAGTTCTATCTCTGTCTCTTTAGCCTTCCCAAGACACCTGTTTCCTGTACATCACTGGAAGCCACAATGTACAATACTGGAGTGTGTAGTTATAGAAAATAATTCTCTGTCAAATTATATTATTTTCCACTTTTCACTGGCGCGAACCTTCTCTTAGATCAGCTTTAGACAAATCCTCATAAAATCCTTATTTGCAAAGCTGGTAAGTGTATTCACTTGGAAAGACCAAGAAGATCCTAATTTTGGACTCTTGATCTTTTGGCATCTGAATTTGAAAGATGATCTAAGAGGTGAGCTTGTAACAGTGTGTTCTCATCTTCTCCGAGTATATGACACCATTATGAATAGACTAGGACACATCTGAGGGGTGTCTCACTTCCCCACCCTGCCTGTCATCCACCAGCCCAGCCAACTGTTTTTGATAGACTCCTATTCTCTCCCCATAACATTTACCAGTGGACAGAAATAGCACCTGCAGGGGGAAACTCAACTCAATGTGTTCCTTGTCTATTATGCGATACCGCAATAGTCACAGCACTCAGTACCTGTGTCTGTAACCATGAATTTAATTATAAGTTGTCACATTTCCTTCTTCTTTGTGTCATACATTCTGTTGCTGTTTATCTTTTACCTTAGCTGGTGTTTGCTACAAAATAGGTACTGAACGATAAGTTATTAAATGAATCCTCTCTCAATCTTGGTTTCCACTTTCATCATCAAAATTAATCCATCAAAGGGGTTACTGAAGAGGGTAACTATACAAATCAATCCCAGAAAATACAAACCAAATGCTAGGCAAGATTTGGCCTTCAGAAGGTGACTCAAGCCCCCCCATGATGCCCACAATAAAATGCTTTCATGATTATAAATGATATCCAAATAAAATGCTAAAATAAAATATGCCTGATCAATGACCAAGAATCTATGATACTTCTCATTATTTTAAAATCAAACAGCTGCTTCTGCCTCTTGTCAAGCAAGGCATCTTTTCTTCCCATTGATAGCTAGGAAAATGTAAAATACACACAGGTAACAGGATCATCCCAAGGCATTTTTTTTTGTTTCCTCTTGGTACTGGTGACTGAACCCAAGATTTTCACACTGAGCTACATTCCCAGCTGTTTTAAAATTTCAGGAGAGGGTCTGGTAAATCGCCGAGGCTGAGTTCAAACTTGATGTCCTTCTGCCTCAGCCTCCCCAAGTGCTTCTTAGTTTTTAAAAGCAGACTATAATTGTGTTGTGGATAGTCAAAAATCTCCAAATAAGTTTTGTATAGTAGTAGAAATTACTTTTATAACTGGAAATGGTAAACATTTAAAAATAGCTGTGCAGATTACCAAGTGTTCTCTCCTACATCTGTAACTAGTTTACAGATGTGATGGCTATAGTCGCAGGCATATCTCCCCTCCCCCACCCCTTCATAGACACCAGACCTTCCTGAACTTGGAGTACAAATTCGTGGCTGAGTTCCAGTCAAAATATATGAATCAACACTGCCTTCTAACTGTGGGAAACTCCCTGTGTTCTTTGTTCCTGCATCTTTGTGGCTATTCACAGTAGGAGGTAAAAGGCCAGGACTCCAGCTTTCGAAAAAACAACTTGGACAAGTCATGATAAACATAGTCTGGAACTATTTACATGCCTGAGCCCCCAATCAGTTCCTTCAGACAGAAACTCTCCTCGAAGGGAGTCCACCCTAAGCATGAAAATATTACTGAAAAACACTTATTATTTTCTCTTCCTTATTCACAACTGAGGTCTCATGGGTCAGGGACAGGTAAACAGTTAATGAGTTGATCATATAAATATTGAATTTAAACGTCTAAATTTTGATAAGGAACAACAAAATTTTTAAAAAGCATTTTCTTCGCTTTAGGAAAATAATCAGCTTTAATTAAAAAAAAACAAATCATGTAGCTTGATAGTGGCTATTTTCTCCTAACACTTTGTTACAAGGTTTGGTACAGATGAGATGCTAAAAGACATGGAAGGTTTATTATGTATAGCAATAAATTTGAAAATACTCCATCAATGCTGTCTCTGCCATAGGAATATTAAACCTCAGAGGGTTTTAGGTGACATTAATTCAGAGAATTTATATGGGAACTGCTTTTCCCATTTTTTTAGCACTGGAGACTGAACCCAGATCCCAGAATAGGCTAGGCAAATGCTGTATCACTGAGCTATACCTGCAGCCTTGTGAAAAGTGACTATATCCAGGCCCAGTGGTGCAGGCCTGCAATTCTAGCACCATGAGAGGATGAGGCAGGAAGATTACAAAGTCGAGACCAGCCTGGGAAACTTAGTGACTTAGCTAGACTCTGTCTCAAAATAAAAAATAGAGGCTGGAGGAATGGCCCAGTGGTTAAAGTTTGATTCCCCAGCACCACATTAACTGGGTGTGGTGGCGTAAGGCTGTAATCTCAGCACTCAGGAGGCTGACACAGAGGGACTGTTTTGAGTTCAAAGCCAGCCTGGGATCCACAGCGAGTTCAGAACCAGCCTGGGCTACAGAGTAAGACCTTGTCTCAATAAATAAATAAATAAATAAATAAATAAATAAATACATAAATAAATAAATAAATAAAATAAACGATCAGAGATGTAGGTGAGTGTGAAAACCTTGGTTTCCACCCCCAATATCCTCAAAAGAGAAGAAGGAAGGAAGGAAGGAAGGAAGGAAGGAAGGAAGGAAGGAAGGAAGGAAAGAAGGAAGGCAGGCAGGCAGGCAGGCAGGCAAGAAGGGAGGGAAGAAGAAAGGGGTTGGGGGGTTACATCCTTCCACCACTGCCAGGCACACCATGAGTGGACTGAGATCTTTTGAAACTGAACAGGGATTTGAGTCATTTCACTCAGTTAGCTTCTTAGCTCCTAAACTGACCACCCTGCTGGGGAAAGAAAAGAAAAGAAAAGAAAAGAAAAGAAAAGAAAAGAAAAGAAAAGAAAAGAAAAGAAAAGATCCTGGGCCCAAGCCCAATAGTATAGCAAAGAATCCTATGGGATTTCTAGAAATGTGATTTGGAAACACGGAACCCCAAATATATCTTAAAAATCTGTCCTAATAAAAGTATGCATGTCATGAAGAGTCAATGAAGAGTCACCCCACAAGTGACAATTGTCACAACTCTGCTCATAGTAGTGGAAAATTTGAAACATAGAAGAGTGATTAAAAATAAAAGTGATACGCTCAAAAAATGAAGGAAGGAAGGAAAGAGGGCAGAAGGAAAGAGGGAAGGAAGAAGGACAGGTGACTACAGAGTCAGGAACAGGATCAGTGTTTGGCCAGGCACTAGGATTGACTTTAGGGGACAGATAGGAGCTTTTTAAAAAAATGATAGAATTGTTCCATGAATTATTTGTGTTGCATTTGGTTGTCAAAATGTGTGGAGTAACTATTACTGTATCTAATTAAGTAAGTCTTAATGTATTGGTGTCTAACACATAACAGATAACCAACAAGAGAATATGGAAATAGCTTCTACCTTAGATAACGTGCTATGTTCTCAAACATGAAGTGACGCTGGGCGACTGGGCATCCTGTGTGTCTACGCTTTACTCTCACATCTTGAAAGCGGGCAGGCTAGGACTCGCAAGAGCTTGGAAACCTGTGAACCTCAATTCTGACATTCCCTATTGATAAGATATTGCTGTAGGTTTGCAAAGGGCAGGGTCTACGTCAGGTCTTTCTCCAGCACAGAGATAGAAAAAAACTTTTTTCCAGTGAACAAAAATGCATATAATATGACTTGTTAAGTTAAAGACTGAAAAAAATAAGAGGGTTAAAAGCTACAGAATCATAATAAATTCTAGGTCATAATCATACTGTGCAATGGCATTTGAATAAATGAAGCATAAGATTTCCCCACAATTCTTGGGAAGTTCAGAAAACATGAGTCCATAGCTGGGTGACTGTGTAGGCAAAAGAACACGAGGTGTGGGCAGAGGGCATGGCTCAGATGGTTAAATCACTTGCCTAATAATAAGGCTCGAAGTTCAATACCCAACTACCCCATAAACTGGGCCATGGTGGTGAACACCTGTAATTCCAGTACTTGGGAGACTGAGGCAGAAGGATTGCCATGTGTTCAAGGCCAGCCTGGTCTCCACAGTGAGTTTAGGACCAGCCTGAAGTACAGAGTGAAACTCTGTCTCAAAAATAAACAAATAAATAAAATAAAGAGATGCATGACAGCCACTGAAGCAGAAAATAGAAAAATAGGTCACACGATGTAGGAAAATTATGTAAGATAAAATTCTTTGGAACTTTATAGGTTTATTCACTACATGACAGAATGCTCATGTTTCTTGTGTTGTCCCATATAACACATGGAACTTCACTAAATTTACATATCTCATCCAGAGCAATCTATTGCTGTCTCGCTGCCTTCATTTGACAAAGGAGAAAGGTGACGCAAGGAGTTCAAGTTACTTGCTCAGAGTCAAAAAGCCGGGTAAGTGAGGCAGAACAGGGATTTGAGTCATTTCTTAAACTTCCTGCTCCTCACCACCATCGCACAATGACCATTTACTCTGTAAAAGTGTTTTTGACCACATCTTCAGATAGTGATATAACATTTATTTCAAAAACATTTCTTTCTTTAATATTGAAAAAAGACCTTACGTAGGGAACAGGTAGACTTGGAATTTCAAAATGTTTTAGATTTTTAAGTATTTGAAAGCTATATCTGCAGTCTGGGACTTAAATATGACTTTTTTTTTTTTTTTTTAGGAGAACATGGCAAAACATCTCAGAGGAGCTGGCAGCAAGGCCTGTGCTTATAACCTTAATGTAGGACACTTTGACCTTGCCTGAAACAGATGAGACCAGGTAGGAAAGAGGGTTGGAAAGCAGAATCCTGTTAAAATGGGATGAAACAACCTAGAGCCTTTAAAAACAGGGCAAATATTAAGGTCAAGAAAACCTTCTATGAGTCTTATTCTAAACTCATTCCAACTCCTGGAAACAGAATTCTTTATTTCCTAAGATTGACAATGACCATGCACATCTTAAAACCAATTTGTGGAATGATAATTTGTGGAATGATAAGATGTTGCAAGCATCCAGGACACGCAGCCTGTGGTTCAACTTGGATTAAAGAAAATTTCTGAAGAATTTGGGCTACTTTCCTTTGTTCAAGAAAAATTACAGTACATTTCTGAAATATTACCTGCTTTGTCAAAGGCCCATGGTGAATTTGAGCATACAATAAATTATGTGATAAGATTGCCTTCACCTTTCTGGAAGGTAGAATTTGAGTCTACAGTTATTTCATTCCTGTCCTGAGAATGCATAAAACTTGTTTGTGCCACACACTTTGGCTCTTGAATATATACAGCTTAAGTACCCCGCATATACTATTCTTTAGTTATCTTTTTTTATTTGACTTTCTTAAACTTTTCGTGGGATAGAAGAGTCATCTTTTTCAGTGAAATGTATGAATAGTTGCAGTAAGTAGAATAACAGACTATAAATAGTTCAAGTCAAATTTCACCACAAATCACTTATGAAATGCTTTTCAAGATATTTTTACATTCAGGAACTACTAGTTTAATAATGCTATGTATATAATAATACTATAACCTGCAACACTATATATATGTGTGTGTGTGTATACATGCATGTATATTTTCTATATGACATAAATATACATTATATATAGCAACACTACAGACTGAATCCAGTGCCTTTACCTGAGATGTATCTCTATCCCTATTTATTTATATAGAAGCAAGATGTCTCTAAGTCACTAAATTGACTGACTGGGTTGAATTTGCAATCTTCCTCCTGCTTCAGCCTCCAGAGTGCTGGCATTATGGCAATCAGTTGTTGCATCTACTTCAGAGGTTATGTTTAAATTAAGCAAATTACTAAAGCTAAACTTAAAATGCAAACATGCATATGCACTTAAATTTACAAAGCAATTTTCTTACCTAATGGTTTTAAAAGAACATATGTGTTCACAATATCAATATTGTTTTGAGGCTTTTGATGATGTTAACAATATAACAATTTATTACAGCCATATATCATAGTATTCTTTTCTTTTTTTTCTTTTTTTGAGGGTCTCACTCTGTACCCCAGGGTGGTTCTGAACTCACTGGCATAGCCCATTGCTGGCCTTGGACTCAGAACAATCCATCTGTGTCAGCCTCCCAAGTGCTGGGATTACAGGTGTGCACTACCATGCCCTGCTTTATGTGGTGCTGGGGAATTGAACTCAGGGCCTTGTGCTTGCAAGGCAAGCAGTTTAACCACTCTGCTATTCCTCCAGTCCCTATTGCAGTATTTTGTCAATCAATGTTACATTTACATTGATCATCATATCCTTCTATGAGATAAACAAGTCAAAAGTTATTACTCTAAAATATCAAGATTTATTAGGCTGCCAAATTTCTTTCTTTTTTGTGGTACTGGAGATTAACAGAGGTCCTTTACACTGAGCTATAATCTCAATCCTTTTTAAATTTTTTTTTTTTTTTTTTTGGACTTTGGAGACCGGTGCTTGCCCTGGCTTGCCCAGTCTTGACTTAAACCAGCAATCCCCCTGCCTCAGTCTCCCAGAATGTTAGGATTATAGGCCTCTGCTACTAGGCCTGGAGATTTTTTATTTTTTATTTTTATTTTTTGAGACAGGGTCTCACTCGGTAGCGCAGGATGGTTCTGAACTCACTATGGAGCTCAGGTTGGCCCTGGACTCATGGCAATCCTCCTGCCTCAGCCTCCCAAGTGTTGGGATTACAGGTACAGGCGTGTGCCACCGCAGCCAGTGTACGTGGTGCTGGGGTATCGAACACAGGTAGGCAAGTGCTTTAACTGCAACCATTTCTCCAACCCTGAGATTTCTTGTAAATAATGTGGGAAATAGAAAAAAGAAAAAGTCAGGGATCTTTTATTTTTTTTATTTTTTGAGACAAGATATGGCTCTGTAGTCCAAGCTGGCCTTGAACTCAAAGTAAGTCTCTTGCCTCGGCCTCCCGAGTACTGGGACTATAAGAGTGTATCAGTTTACATGGCCAGGTTATGTGGTGCTGGAGAAATGAACCCAGGGCCTTGCACTTGCTAAACAAACGCTCTAGCCCCTGAGATGTACCTCAGCCCTCCATTTTTTTTAATTAAAGAAGAAATTTGAAATTTAGAGAGACTTAATAGCTAAATTTGCAAGTATCAGCTATAAATTGGCAGAGCTGATCTTAAAAGTTGGTCTGACTCCAAGGCTTTTGGATTATTTCAATGACAACCAGTATGTGCCAATCTGATATTACGCTCTCTGGTGACAATGTCCATGACACCGCTGTGTCCCTTGACTAAGGAACAGAAGACACAGATTTTTACAAGTGAAAGCTTGCATGAGAATTAAATCAGAAGAAATTAATGGGACTTACTTTCATGTCAAGAAAAAATGTTTAGGGCCGAGGAATAGCTCAGCAGATAAAGTGCTTGCCTAGCAGGCACTAATTACCCAATTTCGATTACCCAGTACCACATAAGCCAGGCATGGTGACACACGCCTGTAATCCCAGCACTCAGGAGGCTGAGACAGGAGGATTGCTCTGAGTCCAAGGCCAGCCTAGGCTCGATAGTGAGTTCAGGACCAACCTGGGCTACAGAGCAAGACCCTGTCTCCAATAAATAAACAAACAAATACACACACACAAAAAGAAAACTTCTTCCTTCTCAAATTTTTATGCAGTGAACAGTTTCTCTCAGGCTGGGCCTCCATGATGTCCTTCAACCATGAATGAGACCTCCTGAACCCCTTAGGAAAAAAGACCTTTCCTCCCTTTATGGATGTTGGGTATTGCGTCCCAGCAACAAAAAAAGTGACCAAAACACCATATAATGATGCACTATGATTCATTACTTCCCAGCTTCACATTTAGTGATTTTGTTGGGGAACAATAAGGGTGTTCACTCTCACCACTCCTCAACATAGTCCTTGAAACCTTAGCCAGAGCAATCAGGCAAGAGAACGAATAAAAGGAATACATGTAGGAAAGGAAGAAGTAAAACTACCTTTATGGATACGATCCTTTACGTAGACGACTCTGAAGAAGTAACGAACAAATTCAACCAAATTTCAGGTAACAAAATCAATACACAAAAATCAGTAATATTCTAGCACTCAGTGACCTTTTGGAGTTGGCGGTGGTCTGGTTCTGGTGTGGCCTTGGCTATCAATTGGTCCTGCCATTATGCTTCAAAGCTTAATTAAAAATGTCTGAATTACCACGAAGCCCTACTATATACAGGTTTACCAAGAGGTTTGGGTAGGAATGGAGCTGATGACTGTGACTGATGGAGAGATTATGTCAACTTTGAGACAATCAGGAACCACGCCTGGAGTAGGGTGTAGGAACCACGCCTAAATTAGGCAATTAGGAACCAGCCTGATTAGAGTGTGAGTGGTTTGTGGGCCAGTGAATGAGGGAAGAACATCCACCCAGTTGTGGAAGGCCCAACTGGAAACTCGAACTTTGTGACAGGAAGGAAAAAGAAAAATTGTTACAGCTCTTTCCTTTGGGGAGCTCTCACCTTCACAATTGTCTATGGATGCCAACTTGCTACACGCTGCAGATCTTCATCACAGATTGGCTCCAGTCTTGAGCTGTTTCCGATCTTCAGTCACTGATCTTGTCTCTGGTCTTCACCATTGTTCTTGGAACAACTGAGATCCACAGCAGACTCTCACTGGCTGTCCTGCAGTCCCAGAGAGGTGTTCTACCTCACATTGGAGCAGCCATTGGACACTCCAGCTCTCCCATGTGCAGGCGCCATCTTGACTTGTGAGTCTTCCAAATAGATCTGTTTTACTATAATTTCTATAAATTCTGCCTTTTGTAAGAACCCAAACTAATACAATGAACTTTATTGTTTATAAAATCAGAAGTGCTGATTAAAAAGTAAAGCTTTAAAAGGTTCAAGTCTGGCACCTGCCCATGGTTATCACTAACCAGCACACCTCTGTACCCATGAGCTGGAACTTCAGTCATCTGTGAATTCAGACAGTCTGTGTTAGATGGGGACATGGGGCAACCCTGTATATCTATACAACTAGCATTTACTGTGTGGTATGAATAAGTGTACCTGTGAGATGCAAAAAACAAATAGCATTCTACTACAGCAACAACAAAAACACAGAGAAAGAGATCATAAGAATAATACCATTCACAGTGGCCTCAAAGAAAACAACCTAGCAACCAACCTAACTAAGCAAGTGAAGGACCTTTACACTGAAAATTGCAGTACTTTGAAAAAAGAAATCAATGAGAACACTAGAAAATTGAAATATATCCCATTTCTGGAGAGACAGAACCAACACTGTCAAAATGACCATATTACCAAAACTGATTCAATGCAGTTCCAATCCTGATACCAGCAACATTTTTCACAGAACTAGAAAAAAAAAATCCTAAAATTTATATGTAACCAGAAGACACCCACAAAAGATACAATAATCTTAAGTAGCAAAACAAAAGCTGAAGGCATTAGAATACTGGGCATCAAGTGATATTACAAGGAAAGAATGATTTAAATAAAAACACTTGGTATTGGCACAGAAACAGACAGATGGAACAATGGAACAGAACTAAGGATGCAGAGACAATCATGAACAATTTCAGCCATCAAATCTTCAACAAAGAGGCCGAAAACAGGCTGGAAGCCTAGAGGAAGAGGAAAGAGGTTAGAATACTTGCCTAGAAAGTGAAAGACCCTGAGTTCAATTCCCCAGGACCACATAAGCCTGGCATGATAGTACACAGTTGTATTTGCAGTGCGGAAGAGGCTGAAACAGGAGGAGCATCATGAATTCAAAGCCAGCCTGGACTACCTAGTGAGTTCAGGACCAGCCTGGACTATAAAATGAGATTCTATCTCTTAACACAAAATAAAACAAAGATGGCATATGATGGAGAAAGAGTGCTGTAAAAACTGGTTATCCACATTCAGAAGAATCAAACTAGACCCGGATCTTCCACCATATACCAAAAGCAAATCAAAATGAATCAAAGATCTTAGATAGTAAAATGGAAACATTAAATTTGTTGGAAGAAAAAAAATAGGCAAAATCCTTGAAGACATAGGCATAGGAAAGGACTTTCTCTAAAAATCACCCAATGCACATGAGGTCACACCAAAAATCAACAAATGAGATCATATCAAATTAAAAAGTGTATACAGCAGGAAACAATCAACAGAGTGAAGACTGAACCAATAGAATGAGGAAAATATTTTTCCAGCTACTCCTGTGACAGAGAACTATTATTTAGAACATGAAGAACTGAAAAAATACACCCCCAAATAAAAGACCCTATTTAAAAATAAGCAATTGAAATGGGCTAATAGTTCTCAGAAAAAGTCCAAATGGCCAGTAACTACAGGAAAAAATGTCCAGCATCTCGGAACATCAGAAAAACACAAATCAAAGCAACATTGAGATTTCATATAACTCTACTAAGAGTAACTAGTATCATAAGAACTCAAAACAACTGCTGGCAAAATTACAGGGGACAAGGAGCCTACCTACACTGCTGGTGGGACTATGAACTGATACAACCATTATGGAAAGCAGTATTGAGAGTCCAAAACATTCTGAAAACAGATGTCCCATTTGACTCGGCTGTACCTCTTCTGGGTATCTTCCCAAAAGACTTAAAGTCATTATACAAGAGTAATATATGTATGCATACCCATTTGTGTAATAGTGCAACTTGCAGGAGCTACATCTTAGAAGCAGCTGATATGCCCATCAACAGATGAATGGATAAAAAAGATGTGGTATGTATACACAATGGAGTACTACTCTGCCATAAAGACAATTTTGAGTCATTTGTAGAAAAATGGGCAATGCATCTTGATACCATTATGTTCAATGAAATGAATCAGACACAGAAGGTTAAATATATGATTTCTCCAATATGAGAAGTGCAAACCATAAAAAAAGTAAAAGAGAGACAGAATAATGTAAGACAATAGGGCTGGGGGATGGGGATATCTCAGTGCCTAGTATGCACAAGGCCCTAGTTTAGATTTCTCAGAATCACCCAAAAGGTAGCTGGATTTAACAGCACACAATTGTAATCCCAGCACTTCTAGCACTGGAGAAGCTGAGGCAGGATAGCTGTAAGTTCAAGGCCATACTGAACTATGTAGTGAGCTCAGAACTAGCCTGTGCTACAGAGTGAGACCCTGTCTCAAAAAAAAAAAAAAAAGAAAGAAAGAAAGAAAGAAAGAAAGAAAGAAAGAAAGAAAAAAATGTGTTGCTAGCTTTAAATCAGCCATGGTGGGAGTGTTTATAGTGACCAAAGAAATTTGCAAATACTCCAGAATCAGGCCAATTTTCCTTTGTGGAGACCTGGTTGTTAAACATTTACCAGCTCATAACTGAGAACAAAGCAAACATCCATCAGAACGAGTTCTTTCTGGTTGATAAACCATGATGCCTCCACTCAGGAAGGTGTTACGAGACTGCACAAGGAAGCAAGTCTATTTTCACACTTTTCATACACTGCTAAAAGGGTTCTCCAGGGTGTACAGACAAGTGAAAAAGGCAACTTTGGGGATAGTATGTAGGTTACCGTTACCTCAGGTGGTGCCTCAAGTCCGGGAATAATCATTCAGAGCTCACGGAAGATTTAGAGCAAGAAGTTTATTGAGAAAGTAAAGCTCTCAAGAAGAAGCTGAGAATCTTTAGCGAGAGTCTCTGCAGACTGCAGCCCTTCGTAAAGATTTTGCTCTTGCAGCTTCAGGCGGTCTCCTGCGATTAGGGCTGTAGAACAAAGCATGCCTGCTAATTACCTTAGGAGGAAACAGGAAACAGGTGGGAGCTGGAGGAAGGACTCAGCAGTTAAAAGGCTTGCCTCTTAAGAGCAAAGTGGTGAGTTTTATTTCCCAGAACGATACAAAGCTGGGCGTAGTGGCACACACCTGTAATCCCAACACGTGGGAGGCTGAGGCAGGAGGACTGCATTAATTCCAAGGCTAGACTGAGCTACACAGTGGGTCCAAGTCCAGCAACGACTAAGCCATGTGGAACTGTAAACTAGTACGACCACAATGGAGGGCAGAATGGAAGTTCCTCAAAAGGCTGAAAAATATTTATTTTCATTCAATCCAGTACTACTACTAGGAATCTTTCCAAGAGTTAAAAAAACATCAGATAGCAGAGATACATGTATGCCCTGGTTCATAGTACCACAACTAACAACAGCTAAAATACGGAAGATGGCAAAATGCCCATCAACCAACCAATGAAATACACCACAAAAAGTGTGGTGTATGTACACAGTGGAGGACTACCTGTCTATAAAAACAGATGGTTTGAGGCTTTTGCTGGTAAACTGATGCAACTTGAGACCATCATGCTCAGTGGAGTGAGTCAGATGTAGAAGGTTAAATATTACAAGGTTTCTCCTGTATGAGAAACTCAGAATATAGTTACTGTATAGAAACAAATGAGGGTGAACTCAAAACCAGGGTTTGTGTCCTGCCAATGTCAAAGAATGGACATTGAAAAGAGAGTGAAGTAGGGAAGTAGAAAGTAATTCTATTGAGATAAATACGTGGGAGAAAGTGAGGTTGAAAGTAGAACTCACCTACAAGCAGGAGGGGTGAAGGTGCCGCTTGATCGACAATTACAATCATCTTTCATAAACTTCCTATGGATCATGCATATTTATTTTTATATACAGATTTGACCTTTACTGATTGGTACATAATAGCATAAAACTAGTTCATTGGCTTACGATCAAATTCAAGGGCTCAACGTACGACCCCAGACTCTGGGTCACAACCTACTTAACTTTAGTTTTGCCCTTGGCCATCCCAAGGTGTGGTTTTTCTTAAGCCATGAGAATTCTTTATTTGGGAAGAGTTCTTCATCTGAGAACAAGTTCCTCATTGCCTAGCTCCTCCGAACCTGCCTAATGAAATCTGCCTCAACAGTTGCAGCTGGAGGAGATGAGGAGGGTGTGGGACTGGCAAAAGGAAGGAAATTCGGAGGCAATATACAAATGTACAAAATACTCAAGTTCAATGTAAACACTACGTGTTGCATATCTGCATATTAATAAAATGGGGGGACCTGAAGGGGTAGGTTAAGCTGCCTGTCTTAGCTACTTCTATATTGTTCCCAGAGGGGATGGGTCCTTGACTGGGACCTTGACTCCATCCTGATTTCACCTCTGTTCCCATGGCCTCTGAAGGTCTTGTCTTAGTCTTGCCTATCTATCCTACCTATCCCCCTACCTATATTTAACATTAATATTTACTCATACAGCAATCCTCCTGCTTCAGCCTCTCCATGTGCTGGGATTACAGGCATGTGCCACCACATCCAGTTTATGTGGGGCTGGGGAATCAATCTCAAGGCCTTGAGCTTGCCAGGCAAGTATTTTAACTACTGAGTTATTCCTCCAGCCCCATTGTTAATTTTTAAAAGGAGAGAATATACAAGAATGTTGGGGTCTTCAGGGCCCCAGAGCCTTAGCATCACTGACCTTGGCCGAGTTCCTTCCTTCCCACGAAGAAATGTTACTATTTGTAAGTTAAGCCAGGTGTGGTTTTGCGTAAACACAGGAACTGAAGGTTTAGTTAATTAGGAGACTAAAAAACAACTGGAATATTCCATCCTTTTTCCCTCCTCCTGGGCGACCCCAGACTGGTTGAGGCCTTGCTGATTGGCCCAAGATAGCTTCCTCAGTCTATTTAAGCTTCTGTACTTCCTGAATAAAGGAGTTCCTGCTTTGACAGACTCCTGGCTGAGTCTGGTACTCTTGGGAGGAGGGGGCCCAGGGCGCTCACCTTTCCTCTCCTCCAGCCCTTGTGTGGTGGTAAGACCCCCACAATAACTGAGACAGTATCACACAAAAGAAGCACCACTTATTGAGGAGAAATTAGGAATCCTTTATTAGCCAGGGACTGAGAAGGAGTTCAAGGCCCAAAGAATTCCCAGTGGCAAAGCAGGAATTTGGTGGGATTTATAAAGGCAAAAATTACAAAAATGAGAAGGATCACAAGAACAAAAGGGAAAGGGTGAAGAATAATTAGCAATAGATTACGGAATAACAGTACACTAACAATGGCCATACTCTATCAGTGATTTGAAATATAATTTATGCCTTGTGTCTGATTCTGGGAGATTTCCAGTAGCAATCTGGGGACAGGATATCAGGAGAGAGTCATTCACTGGGTCACCAGGCAACTACACTGAAAGCTGACAGGGCAAAGAGGACATCTGGGAAAATCTAAAATGGTGGAGTTCTTGTTACTTCGTTCTTAGCAGTGTTCACTGAACCTAGTAAGGACTAATGCAGTAGCAACAACCCCTGTAACAACCCAGACTCTAAATATTGTTTCTCAACATTGAATTCCTTGAAGTGGGTGATTTCAGTACTTGAGCAGGATGATCTAAGATTACTATGAAGTTATATAATTACATTAAACTTTGTATCATTATAGACTTTACATAATTATATAACTGCATTATGAGGAAACAATGAAGCTGTCCAAAATTTAGGGGATTTTTCAATCTCACGGCCACCCTGTCTCAGCCTTCCCAGCGTGACAGGAGACAATGGGGTGGTAAGCAGTGAGGGATACGGGCTCCCCAGAAACAAGAAGTTCCAGGAAAGCAGGATTATAGAGTA
Source organism: Ctenodactylus gundi (assembly GCA_004027205.1). Taxonomy (NCBI): domain Eukaryota; kingdom Metazoa; phylum Chordata; class Mammalia; order Rodentia; family Ctenodactylidae; genus Ctenodactylus; species Ctenodactylus gundi. Next base: position 283,474 of record PVKB01001991.1, read on the forward strand.
ACTCTTGGGACTCCTGGTGCTCCTGACCACTCCCCAGAACTACTTAATGAATAAACATTAAGCAGTCAAAAGACAATAGGGTGAAAGATCTTAAGGAAGGAACACTACTAAAGCTACTTAAGGGTGGAGAACCTAGCAACCAGCCTTAGCAACCAAGCTGCTTAGCATAAGACAGCCTCTTACCCAGCTCAACTATAAAAACCCTCTAGATACAGGAACATGGGCAATCCATATTTCTGGGTCCCTCATCTAACTAGCAGAAGTTTTACCCTTCTGTAATTTTCTCAATAAAATGTTCTCTTCATAGCCTGTCCTCCACAACTTATTCCTCAAGCCCATGGAGATGGCACTGTGCCTACTTAACACCAGTACTAGAATTACCACTTTATGTGTTTCTTTAGTGGAACCTATTACTTGGTAACCAAAAGTTTTGAGACTTTTCTCTTTACAAAAATATTTTAGCCAATAAATCAGGCAGTAATAAAGAGAATGTTAATGTATCATCACTACTGGTACAATGGATGTCTTCTATAGGTCCACTAACAGCTAATGTAAGAAAACAAGCAATTTGGATTTTTGTGTTTCCTCCTAAAGTGTCCTTCTGGTGTAGAATTCTTGGCAAAAAGCAACCTGTCTGTAATCCCAGCTACTCCATGAAGCTAGACTCAAGCAGAAGATTCTTAAATTCAAGGGAAGTCCAAGCAACATAGTGAGCATCTGTCTTTTTTTTTTTTTTTTTTTTTTTTTTTTTTTTTTTTTTTTTTTTTTTTTTTTTTGAGACAGGGTGTCTCGCTCTGTAGTCCAGGCTGGTCCTGAACTCACTATGGAGCCCAGGTTGGCCTGGGACTTGGGGAAATCCTCCTATCTCAGCTTCCCAAGAGCTGGGATTACAGGCATGCATCACCACGCCCTGTTTATGTGGTGCTGGGGAATCGAACTCAGGTACTAAAGCACTTGACTTAGTGCTTGCTAGGCAAGTGCTTTAACTGCTGAGCTGTTCCTCCAGCCCAGGGCATCTGGCTTAAAAGTTAACAAGTGATGATGATGGCCGGAGGAATGGCACTGTGGTTTAAGCACTTGCCTAGCAAGAACAAGGCCCTGAGTTTGATTCCAAGCATCACATAAAGCTGGGTGTAGTGGCACATGCCTATAATCCCAGCACTAAAAATTTAATGGGTGAGAGATGTAAATAAGCTCAGTGGTAGAATACTTGCCTAGCACGAAGTGGCAAGTTGAACCCCCAATAGAAAACAAAACAAAAATCCTGAACAAATCACCAAGCCTTTAGGTGTAACTACATATTTATAGGAGACACAGAAGACAAAGAAAACTACAAGGCAAATGACTCTCCAATCATTATTTTTAGGGAGGGAGGATTTGGAATGACAACTAAAGGAAATGAGAGCTGTATTAACATGTATTGGGGCTACAGAAATATCACAGGGGTTAGAATGTCTGCCTAGGAAGCACAAGACCCTCAGTCTGATCTGCCAGAACCACATAGTAGCTGGGCATGGTGGCACACACCTATAATCCCAGCACTTGGGAGGCTGAAGCAGAAAGACTGATGAGAGTTTAAGGCCAACCTAGGCTACCTGGTAAGTTCAGGGCCAGCCTGGACTACAGAGCAAGACCCTGTCAAAAAAAAATTGTCATTTGAGAATTCTGATTTTTAAAAGTAATGAAAAAGGAAAAAGAACTATATGATATATTTTCCAAGCTGTTTTAAGGAGCTCTTATTTTTTAAATTACTGTAAAGATACTTACTAAAACAAATGCTTAAGGTAGTATAATGTTTAGAATTCACTTCGAATATAATTCTGGTCATAGTAGAGTGTGTGGCAGTAGACAGGAGACAAGATCAGTCAGACTGTGTTGGCTTCCATCATGGTGACAAAACACCTGGCGGAAATAACTTCAAGGTTCATTTTGGCCTCCTAGTTGTGAAGATTTGAGTCGACAGTGGATTTGTTCTATTGCCTTAGCTATTGCTGGGATATGACACAACCAAAGCATGCAAGCAAAAAAAGATGCTCATCTAATGGAAGCCAGAAAGCAAAAAGAAAAGGAGAGTGCCAGAAAGGAAGGGTCTGAAGACCAGCACAGTCCTCAAGGTCACACCCTCTCATGACCTGCTCTCTTCAACTAGGCTTCATCTCCTGTTTCCATCATCAACAATACCATCAAATTATGATTTCACCAATAGGTTCATCAACTCAATGAAGCAAAGTCCTTACAATCCAATCACTTTCTGAAAGCCCCATCTCTGAGCATGTGAGACTGTTGGGGGACATTTTAGAACTAAACCATAATACATGACAATTGGTGGAGCCAAGTGTTCTATTTTTAATTTGTATATCATACAATTTGCATATTCAAAAGTTAAAAAGAATTGACAATTCTGTTTCTGTTTTAAGCCAAGGGAATGGAGATTCAATTTGCTATTTTTGTAATAATTTAAGGAAGGCCAAGTTAGGGGTGGGAAAGAGCTCCAGAAAAAAAGGGATTAATTGATAATCTTCTATTCCAAACACAGTTTGACATTGAGAGACAGCCAAGTAAAAGTACTGAGTAGTCTGATATGAGAAGTCTGGATTTCAGAGGCAAGATCTGGACTAGAACAATGAACCTGGGATTTATCAACATATAGATGAGGGGCTGCAGGAATGGCTCAGCAGTTAAAGTGCTTGCCTAGCAAGTGCTATGTGAAGCGCTAAGAACCTGAGTTCCCCAACACCACATGTTAGAAACAGCTCATAGGAAATTCACCTATTCAAACAAAGGATGGACATTGGAGGCACAGATGACAGAATATGAGGCTTTAATTTTCTTTTTGTAAAAAGGGTGACCTTCCCACGTGCAAGTGGAGAGATGCACATGGAAAACGTGGTCAGTACTGACTTAAATCCCTAGCTCACAGGTCCCTCCCCATGCCTCTTCCTATTGGCAGGATGCACAATCTTCCCAAGAAGATCTAAGGCACCAACTCAGGGCCAAGTTCATCACAATGTCATTACCTTTATCCATCCTTTCCCTTTCTGCCTCTGTCTGGTCACCTGGTCAGGTAAGGCGTGAAAATGTAAAGCTCCGCCACCTTGAATAATGTGCCACTGCTACCGCTAGATGATGCTCACACACATAAACCGGGCCTGGTAACACAGGCCTGTAATCCCAGCACTTGGGAGGCTGAGGCAGGCGGATTGCCATGAGTCCAAGGCCAGGCTTGGATCTATAGTGAGCTCAGGACCAGCCTGGCTACAGAGCAAGGCCTTGGCTCAAAAAAATAAATAAATAACATTAAAAAAAATATGGATGGGAAGTGATATAATTACATAAGAAATAAAAAAATATTTTATTATAGAGTATTATTTCAATTTATTTACTTAGTCCTCACAATAGTTCTATTAAGCATTTAAGTATTTTTCACTATATTTTTTATATAGAGAAACTAAAGCACATAGGGTTAAAATCTTGTCTGTGGGATATTTATGCATTGTGATCAGGATTTGAATTCAGGAAGTTGGGTTCTGTGTAAACAACACAGCCCCAAGACATGAACTAAAGAGTTCTATCTAGAGGTACAGATATCTAAAGGCAGACAAGGAAGAGAGAAAAGGACTCTGCAATGAGGAGAGAAATAGTACATTTGGGAAATTGTCAATATAAAAACATAGTTGATACATATATACGTGTGTGTGTGTGTGTGTGTGTGTGTGTGTGTGTGTGTGTGTATCACGCATATTCCTAAATATATATATTCAAGAAAGGAGGGGTATCTAGTAGTATTCAATGGTGCTGATAGATCTCGGAAAGTACAGACAAAAAATATATTGGTGCTATCAAACTCAGTTCATGATTCACGCTATAGTTCATTCCTTGAGGATATTTTATGGTAGAATGGCAATTGTATGATTCCAAATTGACAAATAAAAAAATAAATGCTTTCAAAGTAGCTTCTTCTGTGTTATATATGGCCTTTAAATACGTGAATTACACAAATGCAGACATTGAGAATATAATTTAAAGAGGATTTTGCCATTGTTAATAATAGAATTCCTTAGGATTTGTAGGATTCATCTTAGGATTCTTTTGTATAAGGATTTCTCCTAATTCACTCAAAATATGGGTCCATTTTCAAATCTGTCAGATATAAATTTTTAAAGACAAATTTTCCATATACCTGTACAATGACTTTTATATATTCTAGTGTCTGTTAAGATTAGGAAGAATTTAACTTTTCTGGAAGAATGAAGCTTAAGAGCTGTTAAAGAAAAATGATTAGTTTTCCTACTACTCAAAGATTATCTTCTTTAAATTTTCAAATCTTATTTGCAGTTTCTATAACGACATTGTTAGCACGTATGTTTCTTGGGTTCTTAGATTCTTCATGGTCTCTGGAAATTTAGTTTTCATAAGGATAATAGTAAAGAATATTTTCATCTGAATTTTCATCTGCATATGCTCAGTTCTTAAGAAACCTTTGAGTACTGTGTGCATGGCACCTGGAAGAAAATGAATTAAAGGGGCTGGGGCATAGCACAGTAGTTACCAAGAACAAGGTCCTGAGTTTGATTCCCCAGCATCACATAAACTGAGCATGGTGGTGCATGCCTGTAATACCAGCATTCGGGAGACTGAGAATTACAAGGTTAGACCTTGTCTCAAAAAAAAAAGAATTAGAGTTTCCTTTCTAAGATTCTATTTGTAATCACCAGTGTAATATTAGTTCATAATTTAACTCTTATAAGAGCTATAGAAGGTAGCACTGAGCTTGAATTTTTAAAATCTTAATGACTATATCTGAAAATAAGGGGCTGGAAGAATAGTATAGAGGTTAGAGTGCTTGCCCAGACAGGACAAGGCCATATGTTCAATTCTCCTGTACCACATAAACCAGGGTTGGTGGTACACACCTATAATCCAGCATTCAGGAGACTGAGGCAGGAGTATTGCCATGTGTTTGAGGCTCGACTGGGCTATATGGTGAGTTCAGAACTAGCCTGGACTACCGAGTGACACCTTGTCTTTAAAAAAAAAAAAAAAAAAAAACTAGAAAACGAGAGTCATTTATTTTCACATCTGTGTTTGATTGAAATGCTGGCCTTGGGCTGGGGGTGTAGCTCCATGGGAGAGTGCTTGTCTATCGTGCAATAGGCTCTGGGACTGAGCCGCAGCACCATTTTTTAAAAAGTCAGTCCAGCCAGACAGGAAAAGTAGCTGTGCAAGTTGGTGGACATCAGATTCACAACTTGTGGCTTTGGCAAGTTTGGCATGTTGAAACTGGGCAGATCCAGCAACTGCTACCCCGTTCCAGTTAACTGGTATTAAAAAATATGTATTCAGCCCTCACAGGTAGAATGAATTGTGCCCACATGGAACCATTGCTGCACTGATCTTGTACTTCAAATTAAGGGTTTTTTTTTTTTGTTTTGTTTTGTTTTGTTTTTTGAAACAGCAATGAAAACCAGATAAATGAATTCTAAAACATCTGACTTCATCTGTTACATTTTCATGCCTGGAGTTGCAAATGTCAACTCATCAGTAACATGCAAGTTGTACCATAAATTATGAGCTTTGGAAAAAATGATCAAACAATAAAATGTTGGCCTGAGATGCATTTGCTAGCAGGAGGCTCTAATTCAGGGGAAAAAAAAATGAATATAGGAAAATAGTGCAGAAGTAGACATTAATTGCATGATTTAAGGAAGCCTGTCAAAAATGATTACACTGGGGACTGAAGGAATGGCTCAGCAGTTACAGCACTTGCCTAGAAAGTCCTAAGTACCCAAGTTCATTTCCTCAGCACCACATAAAGCCGGGTGTGGTGGCACATACCTATCATTCCAGTATGTAGGAGACTGAGGCAGGAGGATTGCCAAGGCCAGCCTTGGCTCCACAGTGAGTTCAGGACCAGCCTAGGCTACACAGCAAGCCCTGTCTCAAATAAATAAATAAATAAATAAATAAATAAATAAATAAATGCCACACTGGGCTGGGAAATAGCTCAATGGTTACAGCACTTGCTTAAAATGAGCAAGGCCATGGTTGAATCCTCCAGCATCATATAAAAATAAGCCTGGTGGGTGGTGCAAACTAATAATCTCACCACTTGTAAGGCTGAGGCAGCCTGTGAGTTTGAGAACAGCCTAAGCTACATAACAAGACCCTATCTCAATAAAATAAAATAAATTAAATATAACAGCTATACTACTTCTCTTCCCTAGCATCGATGGTGAAATAGTAGTTATAGCAGAGCTACCAACTAGAGCTCAATCACCTAGCACAGTAACTGTTACAACTTTCGTAAATCATTATAGAACGAACAAGTGAGCAAGTACATGAATAATAAATAAAGCTTGTGGGAGAGAGAGAAAGATGGCAGCCAGTAGGTATTGTGCTGAATGGCTCCTCATGGGCTCATCCAAAAAGTTAAGATATGGTTAAAAACTACCTGCTCAACTTAGCTTGGAGAGGGAAGAGAGCTCCAGGAATTGAAAGTAGGCCACAAGAAGGCTGGAAAGTGGAGGACAGGTCAGGCTGAAGAACATACCAGACTAGGAAGCCACCCCCAGCTGCCTGGAGAGGGGTGTGAACAGCCTGTAGGAGCAGACTGAGGGACCCACCCATGGCAGAGGCTCATGCAGTGGTCATGGAGACAGAGCAGCTGTCAAGAACATCCCTGTGGACTCCTCACAGGATACATGTACCAAAGAGCAGCACATGTGCCCATGGTTGTGTAAATCCAACCTAGCCACCCTCCCATGGAACACAGAGACAGCCCAGACAGCCACAAAAGAAAAGCAGAAAATCATGGTAAGGAGCAACTGGGGCATGGGGCACTTGACCAAGTTAAAGAAGCAATGCTTCTGTAATAGGGTGAAACACATGGCACTTGTAGTCACAGTGTAGACAGCCCCGTTGTGGCTTGGAGATGGAGTGTTCCCCAAACGTCTCATGTAACTATGGATGCTGTATGTTGTTGGGAGGTGGGGGCCGGTTGGTTAGAAAGAGCAAATGCTTGGCGCTTGACCTGAACGGTTATGCACTGGTTCCACCATTCCTCCCAGAATTGGCTCTGTTCCATTCACGCCATGAGGAGCTCTCTTTCCAGCTCTGACCCCATCTCACCATTTTCAACCTCCCACCTGTGAATGGACTGTGACCTTCTAAAACTAAGACAAGTCCTATCCCAGCTCTTTTTCCAAGCTTGGTCAATCCGGGATTGCCTAGCCCAATGCCTTCCCCCATGGGAGATGTTGAGAAATAAGTGGTCTGAAAAATGTAGCACGTATAGGAAAGGCACAGATGACCTTATCTCAGCTCCTTCCCCAGGCTTGCTCAACCTAGGCTCGCCAAATCTGGTGCACCTTCTGCCAGTGGAGAGGCTGGGAAGCCAGCAGTCTCTGTCCAAAAAAATCCTCAGTACTAGAGCCCCACCCAGACAGATTCGTTCACCTGGATAGGTACTGCAGAACTTCACTTAGCAATAAGGGAGCCACTAAGAGGACTCAAGCTAAGACCTAGCTAAAAGACACAACGGAAGCTCTCCGAAGACATGACCTTACTCAGCTAAACATAGGAACCTGGATACCAGTCATCCCAGCATCTGTGCACAGTTAAAAAGCCAACACCCACAAATAATTAATCCAAATAGTGTCCTCATCAGAAAAGAATTAGGATTAAACAGAGCATAACAGGGCACAGAAATTCAGCCACAAAAGAGAAAGGAGTAGCTCTCACTAGAGGCCAGCTGAACGTTCAACCCCTGCTTACTCTCAAGACTCCCAATAAAAGCAACAAGAACATGAGAAGACACAGCAAGATGTCACCCCCTCCCCCCCAAAAAAAAAAAATCTCTGTCTGGGTGTGGTTGTGCATACCTGAAATCCTATGACTAGGGAGGCTCAGGCAGGAGAGCTCCATGAATTCTAGGCCAGAATGGGCTACATAGTCAGCTCAGGAATGGCCTGAACAACAGAGTAAAACCCTGTCTCAAAAAAAGGAAAAACAACAATAACAAAAATACCTGTCCATCAAAGGAAATCCAAATGTGAAAAGAACAGGCATATCTACAAAACTTTGAAGGAAGAATATAAGACAGATTGAAACAATAACCTGACTAAATTGTTTACTGAGTTTGAGAAGGATATAACTAAAAACCAAAGGAGAAAATAAATACAAGGCTAGTAGAACTAAGAAAGATAATACAAAAAATGAATGACAAATTCACTAAAGATTTCAAAAAATATGAAAAGATACTGGCAGATCACCAGGAGATGAAAACCTCAATGGAAAGTTTGGGGAAGAGAATGACACCAAATGGGGACAGAACTTCAGGCCCAGAAGAATGGAGAGAAACAAGAGAACAAATCATTAGGGAGGTCAGGTATCTGTACATTAATGCAAAAACAGTTATCAGCAGACACTAAATAACTCAAAGAAACTTGCACTCAGAATAGGAATAGAGGAAAAAAATAGAAGCTAAAGGAATAAAAAAATCCATTCAATGAAATAATACGAAACTTTCCCATATATAGGCAGAAATGAACACACAGTGATGGAGGTATTTCATACATTAACTAGATAAGACTAAAACAGAAGCTCCATAAGACACAACATAATACAAGATACAAATGCAAACAGGCTATCCTGGGAGAATAACAGCAAGTAACATATCAAGGCAAACCTATAACTTATAAGCAGACTTCCCAACACAAACCCTAAAACCCAGAAGAGCTTGGAGTGAAGTCTTCGAAGTCCTAAAAGAACATGATTGTTGAGCAAGAATTCTATATCCTACAAAACTATCCTTTAACACTGACAATGAAACAAAGACCTTCCAAGACAAAATTTGAATCTATGATAACTAAACTAGGACTAAAAAAAATTACAAGGGGGCGCTTCTGAACACAGATAAAAAAGATATTACAAAAAAAAATAACAGAGCCAGGGATACATTTAACAGGGAGAACAGTTAAGCAAAGAGGAAAACAGAAAGAACCAATATCCAAAGGTCAGGACAATAGAAGGTCTCAATACTTATATGAACAAGTATAATTCTTAATGTAAATAGTCTCAACTCACCAATCAAAAGATGTAGATTGGCAATCTGGATTTAAAAATATAATCCAACCATAAGCTGCTTGCAAGACACTCACCTTACTCATAACGACAAACACAGACTATAGTTGAAAGGAAGGGCTGTTGCTTTGCTTTTGCTCTGTTATGGGTTTGTCTTGGTATATTTGCTGTTTTTCTCTTATAGCTGTTAGGATAATTTCTTTGCACTGTATGTCTGTAACTTTGTTATGTTGTGTCTTGTGGAGCTTCTGTTTTAGTCATATCTAGCTGGTGTATGCCACTTAATGGGTGGATGTAAACAAACAAGGGTAGCGACACTCCTTGCTGACACGCTTTGCCAACAAGCCAAAGTTGATCAAAATAGACAAAGAAGGACGCTTCATCCAATTCAAAAGGCGGAGGTAACAATAGTAAATATGGACCAAGCAAAGGTGCACCCAACTGCAGTGCTTGTAAGACCCTTCCTAATTAAGTCTCAACAGGTAGCATTAATAACATCACCACTCCAGCTTACTCTTCTCTATTTTTGAGTACACCAAAGCACAGAGAGATTAAATAAAGTTTGGCCATAACCTCACAGTTCGTCACTATACATGGTGGGTCTAGGCTTTGAACAGTTTTGTTTTCGTTTTTTTGTTTCTGTGTTTTGTTTTTTCACAGGATCTGGCTCTATACTGTAGGCTGGTTCTGCACTCACCATGGAACCCAAGCTGGCCTCAAATTCACGGCAATCCTCCCACCTCAGCCTCCTGGGTGCTGGGATGACAAGCTTGCACCGTCTTGCTGGGGAATCTAACTCAGGGCCTTGAGATTGCTAGGCAAGTGCTTTAACTGCTGAGTTATGTTCCTAACCTTGAACAGTTTTCATTTAAAGATAATTCTTTTAACTAACAGGCCATGTTGTATATTTCACATGGTTAAAAATTCTAGATGCATTAGCCAAAATCTTGTACCCCAAATCCTCAGGGTTTATGTAAGTAATAAATTCTGTCAAGGCTAGATGGGGGGCCTTTTTATACCACCAACAGTCTCATTTGCCTCTTCTGGGATATACTGTCCCTAAAATTACTGACTTTCAGAGCTGACGAGCAGCATAGGGGTCTATGTATGGCCAAATATGTGAGCTTTAGACTCAGGCCAGATTCAAATTTTGTATTTGATGGGCAAAGTGGCACAAGCTTGAAATTCCAGCACTCTAGGTTTTAACCCAGCCTAGGCAATTTAGCAAGATCCTGTCTCAAAATTGTTTGAATCTGAAGTTGCACTGAGAATGAGGCTCAGTGCAGTAGTCCTGGGCTTAATCCCAGAGAAATGAAGGAAGGAAGGTAGGAAGGAAGGAAGGAAGGGAGGAAGGGAGGAAGGAAGGGAGGAAGGGAGGAAGGAAGGGAGGAAGGGAGGAAGGGAGGGAGGGAGGGAGGGAGGGAAGGTGGGTGGGAGGGAAGGAATGGAGGGAGGGAGAAGAGAGAGAGAAAAAAAGAAAGAGAGGGAGGAAAAGAATTATTAACAGAGGCCCATGCATTACAAGTAGATACCTGTCTTAGTTACTTTTTTTGTTGCTGAGACAGAATACCCAACATTCAAAACTTTAGGGAGGAAAGATTTATTTTCGCTTACAGTTTCTGAAAGTCACAGTCCATTTACAAGTAAGCAACTGGAAAATGGTGGAATCACATGGTGGGGCCGCTGCTAGATTCAGATCCAAAGCCAGAGCCAGTGCTCAAAGATACAGATCCTTACATTAGCATGGCAGAACAGAGACAAGATTGGAAGGAAGAGTGGAGGTAGCACACCCATCCAAGTCAATTCCGAAACCTCCACCCCTTCCAGTCAGGTCCCACGTCCCAACTCTACACAGTATCCATAGGTACAGGAGGTTTTTGGGGAACACTCCAGATCTAAACCATGGTAATACTTCTTAATCACTTCTCCCCTGTTGCTGACAGAATTTAGTAGCACTGGAAACTAAGGTTTTTAGTATCAGGTAAGCAATACATATAACAGAGATGATTGGATTGTGCTGTACTTGCCTCTTTTTCCAAGATAAGTCAAAGACCGATTATTTTTGAGACAGGGTCTTGCTCTACAGCCCAGGCTGGTCCTAAACTCACTATGGAGCCCAGGCTGGCCTTGGACTCACAGCAATCCTCCTGTCTCAGCCTCCCGAGTGCTGGGATTACAGGCATATGCCACCACACCTGGCTTAAGTGGTGCTGGGGAATAGAATTCGGGTACTAAGTACTTGCCTTAGTGCTTGCTAGGTAAGCACTTTAACTGCTGGGCCATTCCTCCAGCCCCAAAGAATTTTAGGAAGTTCTTGGTGTAGCAACAAGGCCAGATTTTTTTTTTTCCTAATGCTGGAAGCTGAATGTAGGGCTTCACTCTTGACACTGAGCTATATCCGCAACCTAGTTTTAATTTAAGGCTGGATCTTATAAAATTGTGAAGTTGCCGCAGGTGGGCTGGAACCTGCTCTTTTCCTGCCTCAGCCTTCCAGAATGCAAGGATTACAGGCATGTAATTACACTCCTCCACAATCATTCCTTGCTTTGGATGGAACAATTTTGTGAAAAGCAGCAGTAAGAAGCTGGCCTATTCTTTTGCAAACTGAAGTGGGAAAGTCAAGACTATCATAATACTGAAACCTACTATGGCAATGTTTAAAAATGCAATCTGTTTACTCCTAAGGTCTTTAATATCCTTCCAAAAATGCTGTAAGGACAAAGCTATTTTCATAAGAAAATTAAAATGTTATTTTTTTCTTTACTATGCTAATAACGAGCAATGACGTAAAAATAATGATAGGCAAGGGCTTGGTTATAGCACCTACCTAGCAAGCATGAGGCCCTGAGTTCGATCTCCAGTACCATGTAAGGCAGGTGTGATGGCACACACTTGTGATGCCAGCACTGGGCAATCCTCCTGCCTCAGTCATCCAAGTATTGGGATTACCAGGAGAGTGTCACCATGCCTGTCTCAGCCCTGACAATTTAGTAACTTAAGGAGACTCTGTCTCAAATAATAAAAATGGGCTAATGATATAGCTCATATTGACAACCCTGGGGTCAATCTCCAGTACTGTAAAAAGACAGAGTAGGAGAGAGAAATTTTAAGTTGTGGAAAGACTGAATTTGTCCTGTGAATTTGAAAGTTTTTCAACATTTGCAGGTTTCTCTGATAGGATTGGTGTATGTACATGTGGGTGTGCACACGAGCGTGTGTGTGTGAATGTATATGTGTATGTCTGTGTTTGCTTATTTATTTATTTGTTTTCAGTACTAGGGATCAAACCCATAGGTTTTCTACTACTACGCTACACCCTTCGACCCATTTTACTTTTAATTTTGAGACAGAATTTCACTAAGTTGCCAAGCAGGACACACACTTGTGACCTCCTCCCTCAAACTCCCTCAGTACCGGGATTACACAGGTGCTCCACCACACCCACCTGATAAGATTGTTTTTGATGTTGATAAATATCAATACCAAATGACTCAGCATTCAGAAAAATCATACTAGGTGAACCAGTATTTTCCCAACGATCAATGAATGACATGATAAGTTCACGTATGAGCAAAAGATCTATTCCAGATAGATCAGTGAATTTTGCCACAGCTATGTGTGCAAATTGATTTTTATGTTTTCAGAATCCACAATGAAAATAACCTTTAAGAAATTATCTCTTGTAGGAGTTTGAAATAATAGAAAAAAATAAGAAAGCAAGAACACAAAGTAAATTGTTTAACATCAGAAATAAATTGCAAAGGGCCTAGATTAGAAACTTAACTTCTAGGGATAAGGGTAGAGCTTAGTGGTTACAGAGTTTGCCTAGCAAGCCCAAGGCCCTGGGTTCAATTCTCCAACACTGCATGTACTTGGAATGGTAGTGTATGCCTCTAATACCAGCACTCTGTAGGCTTAGGCAACAGGATTACTGTGAGTTTGAGAGCAGCCTGAATGAGTTCCTGAGTTGAGACCTGAGTGAGTTCAGAACCAGCCTGATCTACACAGTAAGACTGTCTCAAAAAAAAAAAGAAAGAAAGAAAGGAAAGAAGGAAGAAAGAAAGAAGTTGAAGAAACTTGACTTCTAAATCTTTACATCCCAGGAAAATACATTTAGCAATATTACTCTTGGTAGGGCTTGACTCAACAGGATCCTGAAAAAGAACACAGCCCCAACCTGAACCTTAACTTAAAACTTAGAAAGAATTAACATTCAAAGTAGTCTTCAACATTTTAATGCTAGACATTTTGAGGCCTTCTACATGTGCTCATATTTCAGACATTCATTGACAAAACACTCCAAAGAATTGTATTTAGTATACAGGCCAAATGAAGGGTACATTTTGGTTCACGACACCTTTCCCAAGAATCAAAATCCCACAAATTGGAATTTAAGTATCTCACGTGGAGATCTGAAAGTGAATATTCCTCGTGGGCAGTCTATCTGGTATCTTTTCCAAGTTCAAGAAGCTTGGGACAGTGGGAGAAGTAGGACTCTGGCTATTCTCTTTTGAGGTAGCACTCCTCTGGCTTTAACCAATGGTCATACAAATCTCATTCTAATCCATAGATACAACATATTGTATTATTTTATTGCCAAACCAAACCTAAAATGGAAGTAGACAGGAGGCACAAAGGAAAAACAGCTGTATGCAAATGTAAGATATTGTCTACCCAAGACTTAGAATTACGGAAGTTCAGATTCTGCAAAAAAACATACCTATCATCAAATCAATCCTTCCTTTTCAAAGACGAGGAAACTTCAGTCCTGAAAAGTTATCTTTCTCAAGATTCTACAGTAAGTTATTGAGAGTTAAGACTGAAAACCACAGGCTCTCCTCTATATCACAACTTGATGATCTAATTGCTTTTTCCTTTGATTGTCAGTTCCCTATCACTAAACCTAGATTGAGGTTTTCCTAACCACAGTCAAATGGACACAGCATGCTAAAGAATTGGTTACATAGAATCAAGAATCCCTATTTACTTTCAAAAAATAAAAGATGGAAACTTTTGTTAAATGCTAAAAAGTTCCTGGTAGTCTAGTCAGTTGATACAAGTTCTTAGGCTTCAATTACAGAAAAACATTATTTTCAAAGCCCACAAGTACCATCCTAATTTGTCAGATTACTTCCTTAGAAAGGGTGCTTTTGATCTGCTCTTCGAAAAAAGAACAGATGCGTCAGCTTCAATAGTTAATAAAGTTGAAAGCTTCTCCATGGGGTAACTGAATTTTTTTTCAAAGGGACGATAGACCTAGTTGCAGCTGCAACAAAGAAGTGCCACATAAAGCCAAGTGGAAAGAAGTCACACATCATTGGTGACACGAGGCCATTGAACGTGGTCATATTAATTGGAATCCATTGCATAGGACATTTCATTGCATGCTGGGCAAATGACCCTGAAAGTTTTGAGTCTCTCTGGTGTACAAAAAAAAAATGTACAGATGTAAAAATAATCATACAGATGGCAGATTCTCTATCCTTGAATGGGCACAGCTACCCTGAGACAGGGTAGCTAGAAAATTTCTTTTTTAAATAATGCCCTTTGAGTGAATCCCCACATAAGCATCCTCCTTTACAACCATTTGAAGACTTGTCTTCTAATAATGTCACGCAGAGCTTTCTGAACCGCAGCATTCAAGAGTGTGGCTCTAATGAAACACAGCAACTTTTTTTTTATAATATACTTTCATGCTTTGGGAAATTTTCCGATTAAAAGATATGTGGGAGTTCAAATTGAAATTTCTTTATATGCCTCAGAATGAATAACTTCTAATCCAATAGAAAAATTAGAGATATTGAAAGCCTAGGTAGTACAGAATGTTTCAGGTACATCAGGATGCAAACGTTATATATTTTTAATGTAAATTCTTTTATCCTTAGACTCTCATGTTGTTCCTGATTTTAGGTTATGTATGAAGAGCAATCACTGTATTTGTCTTTTAGGTAGATCCTTTTCCTAAGCTTCATCACAGCCTCTTTATCTTATTCTTTAATCTAAATATTAAAATAAAACCCCACAAGCACTATAATGTCAATGAACAATAACCCTGAAATGTCAGAAATAGTGTCAAGATAAGCAGACTTGTAGAGTATTACCAATTCTATGATTCCAAAGTTTTTGCTTAATATTTATAAGTAAATGGTCTAGAATGCAAAGCAATAAACATATGAACCCCAGCCAGATGACTGCCAAAGGACAACTGGCCTTTGGAATTATCACACCTGAAGCCAGCATTCATCTGATCTAAACTAGAGGCTCCAACAGCTGGGAGCATAGCACAGTGGTTAAAGCTTTTACCTAGTAAATACAAAGCCTTGGGTTTGATTCCCTAGCATCACATAAGCCAGGCATGGTAGCATACACCTGTGATTCCGGCACTCTAGAGGTTGAGGCAGGAAGATTGCCCTGAGTTTGAAACCAGCCTGGGCTACATTGTGAGTTTAGGACCAGCCTGGATTACAAAGTGGGAACCCATCTCAAAAAACAATCAAACAACAACAAAACAAAACAAAACAAACAAAAAAAAAAACCCTGAAAGCTCCTCAACCTTAGGCATATCAATTGATTCTCTTAAGCTATGCATAACATGCTAAAAGCTGCTGTGTTTATAACATATTCAAGTTCTATTTTCCAGAAAGATCTACACGTAATATTGATAGATTTTTAAAATTAATTTTGGTTAACAAATAAAAATGCACATATTTATGGCATATAGCATAGTGTTTTGATATATGTATTCACTGTGGAATGTACTAATCTAGCTATTTGACATATGTGTTCCCTAAATACTTAGCATTTTTATGAGCATATTAAAACACCTACCCTGTTAGCAATTTCATGTTCTCTGACCAAGAGCTCCCCATTTCTCTATCTCCCCAGTTGATATTTTTATAATCTGTATCTTAGCAAGATCATGTAGTATTGGTCTTCAGGTGCTTGACTTACTTCAATTAACATAATATCCTCCAGGTCTACTGCTGAAAATGTCAGGATTTTCTTCCTTTTATAAGGCTGAATAACATTCCATTCACGATTTTATAGTCCACCAACTACGTAGAAGGATTGCTTTTCTCCACAAATTCACCAGCATTTTTGCTTTGACATCTTGATACCAGTCATTCTTACTGAATTTAGAAGGAACCTGAGTTTTCTTCTGCTTTTCAATTCCCTTATGGCTAAAGATGTTGACATTATTTATGTATTTACTGGCCGTTGACACTTCTGAGAACTGTATACTCATCTCAATTGTTAATTATTTGATTGGGCATTATTTTTGGAGAGCCTAACTTTTTCAGGCTTTTTTTTGTGTGTGTATTCTAGAGAATAGCCCTCTGTCTGAGGAGTAACAGCCATAAGGTTTTTAGCATTTTCTGCTAGCTTTCTCCATTCCATGGATTGTTTCCTTTGCTGTGCAGAAACTTTTTAATTTTAACACATCCATTTATTGATTCTTGGTTTTATCTCATGAGCATTGGGTATTTTATTGAGAAAGTTCTTGCCTACACCAGTCTGGACTACAATGTGAGACCCTGTCAAAAAAAAAAAAAAAAAAAAGGAACATTTCAGTGGAGAAATGGAAAATCTGAAAAGATATCTAACTGAAATTCAGGTTGAAAATTTAATTTGAAAAAAATAATTAAATTGAAAGCAAAGGAAGCAGTCTTGAACATGGCAAGGACAGAATTTCATATCTGAAGACAAAGTTGATGAATTAAATACATAATAATCATGGATGACACCAAAACAAGAAGCGAGCGAGGTGGCAGGATATAGTATCTGCTGGATGAATTAAAGAGAACCAACTTTAGAATTATAGTTGTGAGAGAACAAGCAGAGAATAACACAAAGTGTATAAAGAATTTATTCACTGAATGGGGCTGGAGGAATGGTGCAGCAGTTAAAGCACTTGCCTTGCAAGCACAAGGCCCTGAGTTTGACCCCCCAGCACCACATAAAATTGGGCATTGTGGAGCACACCTCTAATCCTGGCACTCAGGAGGCTGAGGAAGGGACATTTTCCCGAGTCCAAGGCCAGCCTGGTCTACATCACTCAGTTCAGGACCAGCCTGGACTTCCAAGTGAGCCCCCCTCTCTCAAAAAAAAATATTCACTAAAATCACGACAAAAATTCTCCAATATACAAAAAGAACTAATATTTAGGCATAAGAAGTTTATAGAACATCAAATAACATTGATCAGAAGAAAATTTTGCCATGATATATCATAATCAAAACCACAGAAATCCAACAAAAAGACTATTAAAGCACTAAGAGAAAAAAAAAACATTATTCTACTAAGGCAAGCCCATCTAAATTTCTCAAGGCAAACTTTAAAGGCCAGAAAAACCTAAAGTGAAATTTTTCATGCTTTAAAAGAAAGCAAGCTTCTTATAGCAACAAAATTATCCCCAAAAACTGGAGGAAAGTAAGTATTTTTTATGATCAAGAAACCCTAAAGAAATTTGCTACAAGTACTGCAGGAAATACTTGAGAGACACATTTCACCCAAAAAAAAAAAAAGGATTCAGAGAAGATAAAAGAATAGAAACTAATACTCCATGTTACTAGAGCCCAGAAACAGTAGGATTAGCTATCCCATTCTGAAACACCACAGACTTCAAACGGAAACAGATCAGAAGAGACAGATCAGATGGACACTATATACAGGTAAAAGGAGCAATCCAATAAGAAGAGCTCACAATCATAAAAATATATGCACCCAATGTATGTGCACCCGGTTATATAAAACAGAAAATACTGGAGGGCCAGATAGATTCCTATCCAATCATACTATGGAAAAATCATACTAGGGAACTTTAATACCCCACTATCAAATATAGACAGGTCAGTGGACAAAAAAAAAAAAAAAAAAATCAACAAAGAAACATCAGAGCTGAATCACACCATAGTACAAACTGACTTAACAATACCTACAGAATGTTCTAGCCAGCATCAACAGAATGCACCTTTTTTTTCAGCAACACATTTTTCAAAATACACTATATTCTTGGACAGAAGATGTGCTTAAATAATACAAAAGAATTGAAATGATTCCCTGCATGCTTTCAGATCATAGTAGAATGAAACTAGAAATCAACAGCAAAAGAAACTACTAAAACTATACAGATACACAGAGATCAAGTAATACATTATTGAACAAGCAATGTATCATAGAAGAAACCAAGAAATAAAAAACTTCCTAAAGTCAAATGATAACAGAAGTATATCATACCAGAATCTATGAACATGTTGAAAGCAGTACTATGAGAGAAATTTGCACCTATGAATGCATATATGAAGTATATGGAGAAATCTCATATAAGCAATCTAATGATGCAGCTCACAAACCTAGAAAAACAAGAACAAGCCATATCCAAAGACAATAGAAGGAAAGAAATTAGAATTAGAGTAGACATCAATGAAACTGAAACTGAAAAAAATACAAAAAATAATCAATGAATCAAATAGTGGATTCTTTGAAAGGATAAATAAGACTGGTAAACCTCTAGCCACACTCACCAAGAGAAGGAAAGAAAAAAATCCACATCAACGCAATTACAAATAAAAAAGGTGAAACAACAGACATTGTTGAAATTCAGAGGATTATAAGATACTATTTTGAAATATATATATATATATATATATATATATATATATATATATATATATATGTTTTTTTGAGACAGGGTCTTGCTCTGTAGTCCAGGCTGGTCCTGAACTCCCTATGGAGTCCACCTGGACTCAGGGCAATCCTCCTGCCTCAGCCTCCTAAGTGCTGGTATTACAGGCGTGCACCACCACACCCAGCTTATGTGGTGCTGGGGAATCAAACTCGGGTACTTAGCACTTGACTTCGCGCTTGCTAAGCAAGCACTTTAACTGCTGAGCCATTCCTCCAGCCCTGAAAAACTATATTCTAATACATTCCAGAACCCAGAAGAAACAGATAAGTTCCGATATACATATGATGAACCAAAATTGAACCTAGAAGATATAAAAATCATGAATAGAGCAATAACCAGAGATGAAACTGAGTATTGAATAGTCTATCAACAAATAAAAACCCAGACCTGATGGATTCAGTGCATAATTCTATCAGAACTTCAGGGAAGAATTAAGGCCAATGCTCCTCTAACTCTTCCATGAAACTGAAAGGGAAGGAACATTGCCAAACCCTTTCCTGAAATCAAATATCATCTTGATTCCCAAACCAGATAAAGACCCAACAAAGAAAAATACTGCAGACCGATCTCTCCAATAAATACAGATGCAAAAGTTCTCAATAAGATACTTGCAAACAAAAAGCAACAAATTATTAAAAAAGATCATACACCAAGACCAATCTGGATTCATCCCAGGGATACAAGCCTGGTTCATCATATGTAAATCAATTGATGTAACATACCACATTAATAAAAGCAAGGACAAAAATCACATGTTAATCTCAATAGATGCAGAAAAGCCTTTGATGAAATACAGTACCACTTCCTGATCAAAACTGATGAAAATTGGCATAGAAGGATCCTACCCCAAGATCATGAAAGCAGTTTATGGTAATCCTACTACCAACATCATACTAAATCGGAAACATGGAAAGCATTTCTGTAAAACCAGGCACAAGACAAGGATGTCCACTCTGATCACTTTTATTCACGATGTTGCCTGAAACCTTGACCAGAGCAATTAGGCAAGAAAATGGAATAAATGGTCAGACAGGAAAGGGGTGAGCCTCTGAAAAAGGGGTGGACATAGACTCTCACTAATTCTCCATACCCCGTGGTTCTAATGTGTTACAGAATTTAGAATTCATGTATTTACAAGTAAAAGTTAAATTAAAAGACAAAATAAAAATCCCTAAACTATCCTTACTTGTGGGTGAGATGATCCTTTACAGAGAACTCCAAAAACTCCACCAGAATTTTACAACTAATAAACCAATTCAGCCAAGTTGTAGGATATAAAATCAATACAGAAAAATCAATGTTATTTCTGTACCGCAGTAATAAAATCACAGAGAATAAGATCAGAAAAGCAATTTTATTCAAAACATAGCTCAAAGAAAATTAAATATACCTAGGAATCAACCTATGCAAATGAAAGACCTCTATACTGAAAACCATGGTACTCTAAAAAAAAAAAAATTGAAAGGCAATGCTTGCCTAAAACACTTGCCTAGAAAGCACAAAGACCTGGATTCAATTCCCCCACCACATAAGCCAGATGTGGTGGCACAAGCCTAGGATCCCAGCACTGAGGAGGCTGAGGCCAGAGAATTGCCATGAGATCTAGGCCTGGGCTACATAGTGAGTTCAGGACCAGCCTGCACTACCGGACAAGACTGATACACACACATACACACACACACACACACACACACACACACAAAGGAAGAAGAAGAAGAAGAAGAAGAAGAAGAAGAAGAAGAAGAAGAAGGAGAAGAAGAAAAGAAGAAAGAAAAAAGAGAGAAAGAGAGAAGATAGAGAAAGTTGAAAAGTATATTAGAAAATAAAAAGACATCCCCTGTTGTTGATAGGCATAATCAACATTGTCACAATAGCCATACTACCAAAACCGACGAACAAACTCAGTGCAATTCCAAATAAGATACCATCGGGATATTTTACAGGACTAGAAAAAACAATCTGAATATTTATTCATTTATTTATGAGACAGGGTCTCACTCTGCAGTCCACGCTGCTCCTGAACTCACTATCTAGCGCAGGCTGCCAATCCTCCCATTTAGTCTCCTGAGTGTTAAGATTTCAGGTGTGTGCCACCACTCCCAGCTTATGTAGCACTAGGGAACTGAACTCAGGACCGTGAGCTTGCTAGGCAAGTGCTTTAACTGCTGAGCTATTTCTCCAGCCCCAATCTGAAAATTTGTGTGGAATCAAAAGAGACTCAGAGTAGCCAAAGCAATCCTAAACAATGAAACAAAGGCAGAAGGCATCACAACACCATGTACCAAATCATATTACAGGGCTGGAGGAATAACTCAGCAGCCAAAGTACCTGCCTTGCAAGCCCTAGACCCTGTGTGGGCTTGATTTCCCAGCACCACATAACCTGGGTATGGTAGTACATCCTTGGAGGCCGAGGCAGAAGGACTGCCATTAGTTTGAAGCCAGCCTGTGCTCCATAGTGAGTTCAGGACCAGCCTAGACTACAGAGCAATATCCTGTCTCCAAACACACACACACACACACACACACACACACACACACACACACACACACACACACACACACACACACACACACACACAGAGTACATTACAAAGCAACAATGATAAAAAAAAAAAAAACCCCACATGGTATTGGCAAAAAAACCCAGGTTAATCAGTAGACTAGAATTAAGGATGCAAAGACAACCTGGGGGACCTTCAGCCTTCTGATGTTGCTAAAAGGGTCAAAACCACACGCAGGATACAGACAGTCTCTTTAACGAAGGGTACTGGGAAAAGTAGAAAGTCACAGGCGGAAGAA
Source organism: Ctenodactylus gundi (assembly GCA_004027205.1). NCBI lineage: Eukaryota > Metazoa > Chordata > Mammalia > Rodentia > Ctenodactylidae > Ctenodactylus > Ctenodactylus gundi. The sequence goes on from PVKB01001991.1 coordinate 305,044, forward strand.
TGAAACTAGACCCACTTTCACCATGTATCAGAATCAAATCAAAATGAATCAAACATGTAGACATTAAAACAGAAACACTGAATGTATTGGAATAAAAAATAGGCAAACCCTTGAAGAAAATACCCAATGCGTGTGAAATAACACCAATAATCAACAAATGAGACCACATCAAATTAGAAAGCTTCTTACAGCAAAGGAAACAATGAACAGAGTGAAGAGGGAACTGATGGAGTAGGAAAAAGGTTTTGCCAGCTACTCCTTAGACAGAGGGCTATTAGCAAGAATATATAAAGAAATTAAAAAAAAACCCAGACCCTCCAAAATAAAAAAATTATTCAAAATATGAACTACTGAAATGAATACACAGTTTTCAGCGGAAGAGTGGAAAAGGCCAATAAATATAAGAAAAAATGTTCAATATCTTCAGACCTCAAAGAAATACAAATCAAAATAACACTGAGGTTCCATCTAATTCCAGTAAGAATGGCTGATGGGCTGGAAGAGTAACATAGCAGTTAGAGTGCTTGCCTCACAAGCGTAAGGTTCTGAGTTCAATTCCACAGAACCTCATAAACTGGGCATGGTGGCACCCAATCATAATCCCGGCACTTGGGATGCTGAGGCAGGAGGACTGTTTTGAGTTCAAGGCCAGCATGAACTCTATAATGAGTTCAGGACCACAGAGCAAGACCCTGGACTACAGAGTAAAACCCTGTCCCATCCCTCCCCGCTACCCACCACACAAAAAGAATGGCTGGTATTAAGAACACAGAAAAAAAAATGTTGGCAAGGTCATGGGGAAAAGGAACTCTCTGACACTGCTGGTGAGACTAAAAACTTGTACAACCACTATGGAGAACAGTACAGAGATTGCACAAAAAATGAAGCTAGATATCCCATTCGATCAGCTATACCTCTTGTGAGGATCTTCCCGAAAGTGTTAATCACACAGGAGTGGTCCATGCACACCTACCTGTGCTTATGGTAGTGCAATGTATAGTAACCAAGTCTTTAATGATCCAATAGGGTGGCTGGAGGAATAGCACAGCTGTTCAAGCACTTGCCTAGCAAGCATAAGGTCCACATAAACTGGGCATGGTGGCACATGCCTGTAACCCCAGCCCTTAGGAGGCTGAAGCAGGCAGATTGCCATAAGCTCAAGGCCAGCCTGGGCTACATAGAGAGTTCAGGACCAGCCTGAACTATACAGTGATATACTGCCTCAAAAAAAAAAAAGAAGCAAATATGCCCAACAACAGATGGATAAAGAAGATGTGTCATATTTATGCAATGGCATAAAGATAGACCAATTTAAGTCATTTGTAGAAAAATGGATGCACTTGGAGACCATTGCATTTAATGAAATGAACCAGACGTACAAGGTTAAATGTCAGATAGTTTTTCTAATATGAGAAAAACCAAAGCATTATAAAGTAAAAGAGAGACAGAAGAAATTAGAAATATATACTTTACGATGAAGGAACGGGGGGAGCAAGTTGAGAAGTGGGAAGGGAAAAACAATGTGAAATTTAACTTTTAAAAAGTGGGAGAATAAGATCAGGTGAAACTCCACTCTAAGCAGAGTAAGGACACACTAAGACTATGGCAGAAATTCAAAGAATAGGGGCTGGAGGAATGGCTCAGCAGTTAAAGTGCTTGCCTAGCAAGTGCAAAGTCAAAAGCTAAGTACCTGAGTTTGATTCCCCAGCACCACATAAGCTGGGTGTGGTGGTGCACACCTGTAATCCCAGTATTCGGGAGGCTGAGACAGGATTGCCATAAGTCCAAGGCCAGCCAGAGCTCCACAGTGAGCTCAGGATCAGCCTGAGCTTCAGAGCAAAACACTATCTCAAAATAAATAAATGAATAAATACTCAACAAAACAGACAAAATATTAAAATTCCTGAAAGTATACAAGCTATCAGTCTGGAAATGGCAATTCTTATCAGTGATCAAAAGCAGTTCAGTATATAATTGAAAGAGACCAAAAGCAGGCTTGGAAAATTATAGGGAATAGTTGTAATGATAGCTTTTAAAACCTAGAAATTTTTAGTTCCTTTATGATCAGTTCTTTAGCAAAAAGGCATCAGTAGATTTGGAGAATATAATTTTAAATGTATCAAATATGCGACGGAAAATACTGACTTTTTAAATTTTCTAAGATGAAGTAATTTTTACATGTAATCTTCAATAACAGAAATTTTAATGCAGTGTTAGAGATAAATGATTTCTTATATTCTCTGGATTATTTTTATGGTTTTAGAGAAAATATCCATAATATTTATATTGGTAAGTGACACAGAATAAATAGTCACAATTTCTAAGATGTTTTCACAAGTTAACAAAAAGACAAATGAGGCCTCATAGAACTTTTCAAAGTACGTTCATTGGTATTTCCAGGGAAAAATTATGAATGCCCATAAGTATTACAAAACCTTCAACTCAACTAGTTATCAAAAACACAAGAGGTAAAACAATGAGGGTATTTTTCATCTACTAAATTGACAAAATCTAAGTCAGGTGTTGGTAGCACACTCCTATAATTCTAGTACTCAGGAGCCAGAGGCAGGATTGCCATGAGTTTGAGGGCAGTCTGGGCTACATAGTGAGTTCAAGACCAGCCTGAACTTACAGAGTAAGGCCTAAAAGGAAGAAAGGAAGGAAGTTTGGAAGGAAGTTTGGAAGGAAGGAAGGAAGGAAGGAAGGAAGGAAGGAAGGAAGGAAAAAAGGGAAAAAGAGAAACAGAGAAAGAAAGGCAAAAACTTATTAATAACCACTGCTAATAAAGTGAGAAGTTCTGTAATTTCACTTGGGATGCAAATTACTGTAGCTGAAGAATGATTTAGCATTATCTGTTAAAGTTTAAAATACATATATGCTGACTAAAGCTTAAAATTCTCTTGATTATTTCAAGAGATTAAGAAAGGAATCATTTGACAAAATCAAATGCCCTTTCATGATAAAACTGCTTAACACATTTAGAAGGAAATGCCAGGCCCAAAAGCGGAAGTTCAATTCCCCAGAATCACATAAAGCCAGGCCTGTAACCTACCACAGGGAGGCTGAGTTCTGGACTACATAGCAAGAGCCTGTCTCAGAAAAAAAAAAAAAAAAAAAAAAGGAAATGTCTTTGGGGAAATGAAGGGCATGTATGAAAACACCTCAGCGGGTTAAAAGTGGTTGCCTAGCAAGCGCTAAGTACCTCAGCTGGATTCCCCAACATCACGTGAACTGAGTGTGGTCTGTAATCCTAGCACTCAGGAGGTTGAGGCAGGAGGATCACAGTGCATTTGAGGCCAGTCTGGGCCACATAGAGAGCTCAGAAGTAACTAAAGAGCGAGACCCCGTCTCAAAACATCAAAACACACAATAACACACACATACCAGTCATGACCTACGAAAGTATTTTTTTTTTCTTTTTTGAGAGACAATCTTGCTCTATAGTCAACCCGAAGCCCTTGACACACAAGGCAAGTGCTACAACCGCTGTGCTGGACCTCCTTTTTCTCTAAATAGCAGTTTGACGTGCTGTCCCCCTCAGGAAAAAATAAAATAAAATAAAAACATTTTAAGCTAGGCAGCGGTGTAGCCTGTGATCCCAGCTACTTATGCCGTATGTGTAGAGACAAACAGGGAGAGTGCAGTTAAAGATATGTGCGCGCCCATGCATACACAACCACACACACACACACACACACACAGCCTAGTCTGTGGATCTAAGAGATCATTATTGCTCTTTCAGAAACTAGACACAACAGGTTCTCCCTTAGCTTTCCTCTTCATGTTTAGGTGAGATTCCAAAGCCCAGGGTGCCATGTTAATCTACAGGGCATAACTGTAGGCAGGCCACCTGCCTTTGCAAAGTCACATGGCCGGTGCCTTCATTCTTCTTCTCTGTGTGTGTGTGTGTGTGTGTGTGTGTGTGTGCGTGCGTGCATGCGCCCAGGCTTTCACATTGAGCTACATTTCAGCAAGAAGGCAACTAAGACACTGAATCACGAAATTGCTGCAGTTGAGCTCAAGCTTGGAATCCTCCTGTCTCAGCCTCCCGCCGTCCTGGGATTCCAGGCCTAGTGGCTAGGTCTTGCTAAGCTTCTTGGTTCTTCTTCCTTGGCCCTTCTCACATTCTCAGCTGGCGTCACTGGCCCTCTCCTTTGGAACACTAGGGGCAGGAGAGCAAAGGGAAGCAGAAAGTCCTTCTGTGACTGGGGCTATTTCAGGATGGCTTTGCACTCTGTGGTTTGGCAGAGGTTTAAAGCTGAGTCATCTGAAAAGACGGTTTCCTGGATTCTTTGGAGACTCTCCTGCTGCACTCTTCCAGCTGCAGCTCTGCTCTCATGACATGGGCACACACTCTGCCCTTCCAGCTCCTCCTGCCCGGAGCTGCTGCTGGCTACAGAGCACAGCCTCGAGTGTGTGCGGGACACACACCACTCTCTTATGCAATCTTGGAAGCACTTCTTGCCATATGTAATGAATAATAAATATCCCTTCAGTCACATCTTTCTATACCATTCTATTTATTTATTTATTTTTGAGACAGGGTCTTGCTTTGTAGCCCAGGCTGGTCCTGAACTCATAATATCGCCCAGGCTGAATTTGCACTCACAGCAATCGTCCTGCCTCAGCTTCCCTGAGTGCTGGGATTATAGGCATGTGCCACTATGCCTGGCTTTATGTGGTGCTGGGGAATTGAATTCAGGGCTTTGGCACTTGCTAGGCAAGCACTTTAACTGCTGTGCCATTCCTCCAGCCCTTCTATAGCACTGAAAATAATAATAATAAATTGCAGGGCTGGAGGAATAGCTTAAAGGTTAGGTCACTTGCCAAGCAAATGGAAGGCCCTGAGTCAGATTCCCCAGCACCGCACGAGCCAGGTGTGGTTTCTCACACCTGTAATCCTGACAGACTGTGATTTCAAAGCCAGCCTGGGCTACACAGTGAGTTCAGGATTGGCCTAGACTACACAGCAAGACCTTGTGTCATATAAATAAACAAACAAGCAAACAAACAGGTAGAGTATATACTAAGACAACTTTTTTTTTGCTACTATCTATATGTTTGCTTAAAGTTATAGCCTTAATTACATATAGATAGTTGTCGAACAGATTGATGGTAACTTCACATTTGAACAAATAGAGCATTGCTTCCATCAAAAGTACAATAAGGTATCTCTGAGAAGGCTGGGGAGCCAGGTGTGCAGCAGGGCTGGCCCAGCCTGCATGAGGTCCTGGGTTCCATCCACAGCACTGGCATGGGAAACTTAGTGTCTTATGTCTTGAGATGAAAATGCAACAAGTTGATCAGGTGACCAATCTTATTGGAAATGAAAGCTGAGTGTAAATACAGTTTATTTTATTCCTTCTTTCCTTCATCCCCTTTCCTCCTTATCTTCTTCTCTCCCTCTGCTGTCTTTCTTCTTTCCTTTACCCCTTCCCTTCTTCCCTTTCAGTTTTTCTTTCTTCCCACACTTATGGACAATGGTAACCATTTATTCAATATGTTAGAATATGCCTTTTAAATTTAGCACTTCAGCCATCCCCGGAAGTGTGTCTGTGTAATTATTATGACATACAAACAACCACTGAAAGGTGTTGCTGATTTTCACAACCTGTTAGAAGACTACAAGATCTGTTTTCACAAGTGGTCCTCTTTTAAGCAGTCACAGAATTACACTTGTCAAGACATTTAGTTTTCATTATAAGGGAAGAATTGCATTACATTTTTATTGCCTGAAAGAAAACCCGGCTGTGTCTTTCACGTTATGTAGTCTATAAATAGATTTTCTCTTTCAGCAGAAAGGAAGTAGAAATATGATCAATTTTACATGAGGTATTAGAATTTCCTGTGGTTCAAAGACCAACAAACTGAAGGACAACACCAAATCTCCCTTACACAGTACAGTCTGAATTAGCAGTAATTCTGAATTTGGTAACCTAAGAAGAATATTGTAACAGTATCAAGGTCCAATGGCATCAGAGAGTATTTTTAGACTTCTGAGGGTCATGATCTGCTCTTTTTAGGTGTGGGTTTCAAGTATTAAAATTCAGTAGCTAGTTTCCAAACTTCATAAAGCCCTCAGGGCAAAAAGCATAAAGAAACCAGCCACGGAGTCCCACAAGATCCCTTTGCTTGTGCAAACAACGCATTTCAATTTTAATTCCAATGTTGATTTTAGTAGTATTTTGATGTGTTGATCTTGCACCCTGGATCTTTGCAGGCATCTAGTTGTGAGAGCCATGTGTGATTTGGCAGTGTAAGGGCTATTAAGGAATGAACCCTGTTATTCATTGCCAATTACAAATGCCTGGTTAGGTATCAGTCATACTGCAAGAAGAAGGAACATTCCGTGAGTCTCAGAAACTTTTGCTAAACAAAATTTTCTACCAGACTGACTTTAATTTTACCATACTAAAGAAAGCAAGTGGGCTGGAGGAATGGTACAGAGGTTAAAGTCCTTGCCTTGTAAGCCCAAGGCCATGAGTTCGATTCCCCAGTACCACATAAAACCGGGTATGGTGGTACATGCCTATAATCCCAGCACTGGGGAAGCTGAGGCAGGAGGATTGTCATGAGTCCAAGGCCAGCCTGGGCTTCATAGTGAGTTCAGTATCAGCCTGGGCTACCCAGCAAGACCCCAAAATAAATAAATAAATAAATATAAAAAATAAAGAAAGCAAGCTTTCAGGGAGTGTGTAAATAGATTTCTTAGTAGGCTGTAAGCCTGGCTTTAGTCCCTCAGCTTAGTCTTTAAAAACAAATAAATGTATATATATCTGGGGCTGGAGGAACTGCACAGCAGTTAAGAGTGCTTATCTAGCAATCACAGGCCTTGCATTCAGTTTCTCAGCATCACATAAACTGAGGATGGTAGCACATGCCCGTAAATTCAAGCATTCAGGAGGCTGAGGCAAGAGGATGGCAAAAGGTCAAAGTAAGCCTGGGCTACTTATTAATTTCAGGACCAGCCTGGACAACAGAGAGAGATTCTGTTTCAAAAACAAAACAAAACAAAAAAAGTTAATTTGGGCAGAAGCATATCTCAGCGGTTAGAGCATTTGCTAGATTACACAGGCCCTGGCTCCAGTTCCTCAGCACTACATAAAGATTAGGGGATAAGCCCCCACTCAAGATCCCTTCTTGACCTCTCCTAGAGATCTTTTCTTACTCAATAAACTCCCTCTTGCTTTAAATCTTCTGTGAGGATTGTGTGAATTCCGATTATTATTATTATTGTTTTGAGACAAGGTCTCACTCTGTAGTCCAGGCTGGTTTTGAGCTCACTATGTAGCCCAGACTGGCCTTGAATTCACAGCAATCCTCCTGGCTCAGCCTCCTGAGTGCTAGGATGACAGGCTTAAGCCACTATGCCCAACTTATGTGGTAGTGGGGAATCAAGCTTGGCTACTTAAGTGTCAGGTACTGTCTTAGTTACTTTTTGTTGCTGTGACTCAAAGCCCAACATCCACAAATTTAGGGAAAGAAAGGTTTATTTTTGCTCATAACTTCAGAAGGTCACAGCCCATCCAGGGGCGGCTGGCAGCAGTGGAAGTACATGGCAGAGGCAGAGGTGGAGGCAGCTTCTCCCGACATCACAAACAGGAAGCCAAGTCAAGGCAAGTTGAATCTAGTTCTGCAAAGAAGGCAAGGACCAGCTTATATATATCCTCCCAGGTCTCATCCTAGTGATCAGCTCCTCCTGGATCCACTACATGCCTATAATTCGTTACATGCCTGTAATCCACAGCTCCAGACTAGTCCTCAATCTCCCAGCAACACATGGTTCCACAGATAATCTATAACATCCAAATACATAAGACTTTCGGGGGACTTTCGAGATCCAAACCACAATAGGTACTATTCCTCCAGCCCCTGATTATTCTTAATCATATTAAGGGTTCCTGAACCCAGACATCAGGCAACACCAGCAGTAACATTTTAGGGCTCATCATCTGGGATTTGGAAGACTGCAGATGGGCACTGAGACCGTCCAGCCACAGATGGCACTATGCATGGAACACAATGTGGGCCAACCCTTCTACCCCGGGCTGCTGGGCAGACAGCCTCTAAAGGAGACTCCTCACCCCAACAGCATCCACTTTCAGCATGAAGCAGCCAGATAGATGAGTGTCCCTTCCTCCTATAGAACTGGGTGGTCTCTTCAGAGGGGGGAGATGTTTGATAGGAGAATAGAAACAGAAATATTTCCATATTTCTGTTATTATAGATAGAAATTAAAAAATAGGCAGGACTAAAGCCCACAGCAAAACTGGAGTCAAGGTGGAGTCAAGGTCTCAGTCAAGGCCCTGTCCCCTCCAGGAATAACAAAGGAGAAGGAGTTAAGACAGGTAGTTTATCCTCCCCCTCCCAGTTTCTCCTAGATGCCTTAAGGTAATTAATGGGCTTACATTGTTCTAACACCCTGACCACAGGAGGCATGTTGGCACATGCTTGTAATCCCAGCACTTGGGAGGTTGAGACAGGAGGACTGTCTCAGTCCAAAGACAGCCTTGACTACATCACTGAGTTCAGAAGGAGCCTGGGATACAGAGTGAGACCCTGTCTCAAAAACAAAACAAAACAAAAGGGATCTAAGCATCTAAGCCCAACAGCTCCAACTAACTTACTGAGCAAAATACTATGCCAGAACAAGGACATTCCATGTACTGCAACTCAATGAAGCAAGGGGCCAAGTGACTGCTCTGAAATCTTTAACTGAAAACTGATTTCCTTCTTACAAGAGTTGCTCATACTTATGATTTAATATTTTCCATTATCAAAAAACAGCATATGTTGTTTACTCTTAGAAAATACTTATTTTTATTTATGAGCAAATACATATTTTTGAAATATCTCTCAGACATGTACATGAATACCACAGTATTCATGCTAGAGTTTCAATCAAGTATAATTGCTCCTAAATTTATACTTGAAAATTTTCTCTGCTACGGGACACATTTCATATTTGATTTGATTTGATTTTGAATACTACAACAAAGTTTTCAAAATGCTGTACATATCTTGCACATTACTGGTCATGCTGAAGGAGAGACTGATAGCCAAGTACCCACCCATCATAATCCTAGCTCTGTCCCAGTGGAATAAAACTGATGAAGGTACAGAGAGTCACTGCACGTAGGAAGATGAATTCTGTATCATACATTCAACCGTCATGTTGCTAAGCTTAGATTCTGGAATATGTAAAAATAGAAATATGTGTGTGTGTATATATATATATATGTGTATGTATGTGTGTGTGTGTGTGTGTGTGTAGCATTGTGTGTGTTTATATTCATTATACGTTGAAAATATTGTAAATTTTGTTGGAGATATAGTTCAGTGGTAGAGCATTTGCCTAGCAAGTTCAAGACCCAGGATTCTATCTCCAGCATTACCAAAAAAACCCCAAAACAAAACAAAACAAAACAAAGCCAAACAAAACAAAACAAAACAAAAAAAACCACCAGGTAAATTGAGTAAGCATTTAATATACCAAACCTAATGTCAAAGCAGCTTAGCAACACAATACACTGTACACTGCAGAGCATCAGTTGTTTACTTTCTTTTGTTGTTGTTGTTGCTGTTTTTTGAGACAGGGTCTCTTTGATTCCAAATTCAGAATGTGACCTGGGCTGGCCTTAAATCTACAGCAGTTATCCTGCCTCAGCCTCCCTACGGCTGGGATCACAGGTGTATACCACCATACCCAGTTTATGTAGTGTTGGGGAATCGAACACAGGGTCTTGTGATTTCTAGACAAGAGCTTTAACTAATCAAACCCTACATGTACACCCCCAACCCTTACATGTACATCTCTTTTGCACCCTTGTAAAGTCAAAAAAATTAAGTCAAACCATTGTAAGCTGTAAATTATTTAACTAGCAAGTGATAAGCCAAAATAACACAAATAGGGAATAACATGAGAAGAAAACAGTACTTCAGATTTATTTAGTATTTATTTAGCATTTTCTTCAAGTCTTAATATCTACCAGGCAAGCATTCCACATTTTTAAATCACATTTTCCAGAAAATGTGATAAATTATATATTACAAATTCAATCATAATATTCTAGATTCTTTTACACATGATTCTTTTAAATATTATTTGGTAAATAGTCATCCAAGAATTAAAGTTTTTTTTTTTTTTTTGAGGCAGGATCTTTTTGCTCTGTGGTCCAGGCCAGTCCTGAGCTGTGTGGCCTAGGCTGGCCTGAAATTCAAGGTAATCCTCCTGTCTCAGCCTCCCTAACGCTGGGATTACAGGAGTGTGGAATCACGCCTAGTTTATATAGTGCTGAGGAGCTAAACCCACCGTCTTGCACTCGTTAGGCAAGTGCTTAAGCCACTGAGCTATTCCTTCAGCCCCAATTTTTGATAATATTTTATTGTTTAGTTTTTGTTTCCAGCTTCTCGAGCCACAAATTCAACTTTATAGAATATAAACTAAAACAATGTCTAAAGTTGAGTTAGCAAGATCTATCTCAACTTAAATCAGCTCAGTGGTAAAGCCCCGAGCTCCCCAGTATTTAAAAAAAAAAAAAAAAACCTTTAAAAAGAGGTTTCAGTACGTTTTTGAATTATAAATTTTGTATCAATAAAAAAAGGGCTGGAGAAATAGCTCAGCAGTTAAATGTTAGCCTAGCATGCTCAAGGCCCTGTGTTAGGTTCCCCAGCACCTCATAAACTGGTCATGGTGGTGCATGTTTGTAATCCCAGCACTCAAGAGGCTAAGGCAGGAGGATTTCTGTGTGTTTGAGACCAGATGGGACTACACAGTGAATTCAGGACAAGCCTAGACTGGGGAGTAAGACCCTGTCTCAAAAACATACATGTATGTAATACACGTATGTATCAATGAAGATACACAAACGACAATTACAAATTGGAAGGATAACTCAGTGGTTAAAGCATTTGCCTAGTGTATTTAAGATCCTGGGTCCAATTTCCCTGTGCCACATAAAGATTAGCTGGTGCAAACCTGCAATCCCAGCACTCAAGAGGCTGAGGCAGCTGGCTTGCCATGTGCTCAAGGCCTGCCTAGACTACATAATGAGTTCAGGACCAGCCTGGACCACAGAGGGAAGACCCTGTCTCAAAAAAAAAAAAAAAAAAATCACACCGTGTTTTAGTAGTATTCAATTAAGGCTAGGGAAAATGTGAGAAATAAGTCACAATTTTTGAAGACCTAAATTTGACAATAGTTGATGTAATTTTTTCATTAATCTTTACAATACTATTATGATATAGGAAGCATTTTTAACAGTTTATAAATCATAGATGAGACAGAGTTTCTCATTTCTGCAGTCTCTCAGTCTATTTTGGCCTGATGTGAGGCAAGATCCCAGGGGCCACCACTCAGGGCACTTGAAAGCCGAAAAGAAAGTCTTTATAGCCGGCCAGTGACTGCACAGGGCATAAGCCCCAAAAATGCAGCCCCAGTCCCAGAATACAGAGTCTTTTAAGCCTGAAACCACATCCTGGTAGACAACAGGGGTGAGCTTTGGGTGAGCTCTCAGCAGCAGTAAGCAGGTTACAGAAGCAGAAAGCAAAGCAAAGTAGTACACAAAGTTCATTCGCCTACCAACTGGAGCTTAGCCTAGGAATTTCACCTTGTCAGGTATGTAAGCTACATGCAGTGTTACAGGAATGGAAATGGCTTCCACAATATGACATTGGTCTGGTCAAGCTGCATGTCATAGGATCACATTTTCAGAGATCCATGGTTGTTTGGCCACAGGGCTTTTAGTCTTTGCTGAGGCCGAACATCCTGGCAGAAGGGTGTTATGTAGCAAAGCTGCTCATGCCATGGTTGCTGGGAGGCAGAAAGAAAAGGGAGGTAACTCATCAGTGCAATGCGAGTAATAAGAAACATGTGGTTCCATCAAGGATTTGTGCTCTCAGAGTCTTCCTGGATATGGCGGTATGGGCATGGTAATTCCAGCCTTCTGAGAGGCTGAGGCAGGAGGACTGCAAATTATTCAAACCCAGCTAGGGCAGATTAGACCCTAATCAAAAAAAAAAAAAAAATGGGCTGGCGTTGTAGCTCAGTGTGAAGGTCCTACACTAGATCCTCAGTATCACAAAAAAGGGGGTGGCTGGAGATGTACCTTGATGGGAAAGAGACTCAATCCCCACAACAAAAACAATAAAAAACCTCAGACTTTACTGGCTATACTCTAGTACAAACATGAACAATCTAAATTTTCTTGTGTCTTCTGATATATTGTTAATTTTCTGTTTTCATCTTTCTTTTCCCCCTTTCCCTGTTTTCTTTCCTCTTCCTATCGAGAAGGAAGAACCTCAAGAAAACAACAATTTTTTTTAAGTTGGAAAATACATAGCTTTTTTTTTCTTATGCATTTTGAGAATCTCTAAGATGTAGGCCAAAAGTCCCAGAATCCCAAGGGTTTTATCAGTGAGAACTGCCAGGGGCATAGCTCAGAGGTTAAAGCATTTGCCTAGAAAGTGCAAGTCTCTGGGTTCGATTTCCCAGTACCCCATAAATTGGGTGTGGTGAGGCATGCTTATAATCCCAGCACTGGGGAGGCTGAGGCAGGAAAATTGCCATGAGTTTGCACTAGCATGGGTTACATAGTGAGTTTAGAACCAGCCTGAACTAAGGAGTGATACTGTAGTTCAAAAAGAAACAAACCAATTAGAAGTATGGGGAAATATCCATGATTGTGGTGCAGGTCTGTAAACTAGCATTTTGGGTCTTAGAGTGGTCCCTTTTCAAATAAACAATAAAAAGGGGCTAGCTATATAGCTGCAGCAAAGGTCCTATATTCAATCAGAATCACAAGGAAAAACAAAACTTTGAAACTGGACAACTGAAGAAGATACTTTTTTTTCCTGTTTTTGAGTCTAACTCTGTAGCCCAGGCTGGCCTCAAACTCAGGGCAATTCTCTCCCAATTTACGAAGAAGATACTTCTAAAGGCACTGCTATGGCTTGGATCTGGAGAGCTCCCCAAACCCTCATGTATATGGCATTGTGTGCTGCTGGGACGTGAGGCCTAACAGGAAGGGGTAGATGTTTGAGACCTGAACAGGTGTGTGTTGTTGACTTGTGGGCCAGAAAGTAAGGGAGAGGCACCTACTCTGGTGTGGAGGGCCCAATTGGCTTTTTGACCTAAGTAATGGAAGGAAGAAGAAACACTGTTAACAGCTTCTTTCAGGGTAAAGCTCTAGCCTTGCCCGAGTCTCCACACCTCCACTTGGTTCACTTGGCTTCTGTCTCCAATGGGGCGAGCAGCCTCTGGCATGTGCCCCTCCCTCTGCCCTTGAACGGACTGTGTGAGACCTTCCAAAACTGGGAGCTAAATAAATCTTTCCTCCCTTAAATTCTGGATGTCAGGTATCGCATGCCAGCAACAAATAAGTAACTAAGGCAGGCACTATTTTAAAGGTGTGATCAGAAGAGAGGGAAACTCCACGAGCCAGTTCAGGAGGAGATGAGCTCCAGCGCTACTGCTAGAGATGCGACTTCAGAAGGCGCGTTGCTACTGAAGAGAAAGGAAGTGGTGCTTCCAAAACCTAGAGATGCCACAAATATGAGGATCACCTGACAGATACTTTGATCTTCAGTCAAGGGATATAACAGGTACATGGTGGTGGAACCAGTTTCCAGAGCTCTCTGCTCGCCAATCACGGCTGGCTAGGGCTCTCCCCAACCCCGGCTGTGCGCACCCAAATCATAAGACAAATAGGGCTGCATATGCCATCTATGCAGATCAACCTCCCAGGGGACAGAGCTGGCTGCCCAGGGGAATCCCAGCGGCAATAAACAGAAAATATCCAGCACAGGGTCCAAATTACGGCAAAACGAACTTCTGCTCCTATTCCAACAGGAGGTGTTGTCTCCTCAAAAGCATTTATTTTTACTAATATCAAAACTAGAATTTCTTCATTCATCTCATTAGAACTCAGTTAATTTCCTTACACATTATAACATCAGGGGATGGAGGAATGGCTTGGTGGTTAAAGTATTTGGCTAGCAAGCACTAAGTACCTGAGTTCAGTTCCCCAGCATCACATAAGCGGGGCATGGTGGCACAGGCCTATAATCCCAGTACTCAGGAGGCTGAGGCAGGAGGATCTCTGTGAACACAAGGCCAACCTGGGATCCATAGTGAGTTCAGGACAAGCCTGGGATATACAGGGAGGCCCTGTCTCCAAAATAATTAAAAATAAAAAATATAACATCAAGTATGTTATCTGTACTAGTATGGAAACAGGGGGCAAGATGAAAGTTTTATCAGTATAAATTACTATTAGAAAATAAAAACAGCCTCTGACAAGCTAAGGTAAGAGGAACACAAGTTTGAGCCCAATTTAACTAAGCAATTTAGCAACTTAATGAGAACCTAGCTCAAAAAGAAGAAGAAGAAGAAGAAGAAGACGACGACGACGACGACGACGACGACGTTCCAAGAATGCAGTGCAGGGCCCTGGATCGAATCCCCAGGTTTACAATCCTGGAATTCTGACAGACTGAGGCAGAAAGATCCCAAGTTTCAGCCCAGTTTGAGCAATTTAGTGGCTTAGAGAGATCCTATCTCAAAGTCAAAAATAAAAATGGGATGTGCATGTATAGCTCACTGTGGAGGCCCTGAGATCGATCTCCAGTCCCCCAAAATAAAATAAAATAAAATAAACAATAAAGCATGGCAGAAACTTTGCGTAAGTAGCAACTCAAAAGCAAACAGCATGGTGTCAGAACCTACATTTGCAACACGAGAGTCTCGCATTCCATATTCCTTATGTTTAGGTTGGTTATTACATTTTCTTCATTCCACAAACCCTTTCCAGGTATTTCGGAGACACTGCAAACCCCAAGCGCAAGTCAAATTGCTTTCTCCCTGGCTTCTCTTCACAGATTCCACATCTCAAGTGTCACCAATCTGCCACTGTCCCTCTGTCTCCAGCTGTGCTCTTGTTTTATTTAAGGGCACTTTATTTTCTCTCTTCCATGGAACAATGCTTTCTTTCCTATTATTCTTCCCACAATACTCTAGCTCACTGCGTGGGTTGTGCTTAGGATCTGTCTTATTCTTCCTAGATGCTTTTATCCTTACCAGTTTTATTTCTGCCATTTAGTGTTTGCGTCCCATGAAACGATTGTGAATATTAATTCACGCATTCACCATGACTTTCATGGACACTAGAAGTAACAGTATAGGTGTGCTGGTGCTCACCTGTAATCCTGGCAGTTGGAAGGCTGAAGCAGGAGGAGTGGCATGAGTTCAAGGCCACCCTGGGCGATGTAGCAAGTTTTTGCAGAGCCAAACTGCAGAACGTGACACTGTCTCAAAAGAAAAAGATAAATGAAAGTATTACTAGTAATCAAATGACATCAATACTTTGCAAATAACAGGTTGTAATCCATTGAGAATTATAAATTAACTTCAGTTGGGAAAATTTTTAGAATTAGACAAACGTAATGAAAGAAGATGGAATTTAAAAGATCAGAATGCAGTCTTATTGTTGTTTTGAGAGAGGATCTCACTTTGCAGAACAAGCTGGTCCTGACCTCACTATGGAGCCAGTATGGCCTCAAACTCACAACAATCTTCCAGCCTCAGCCTCAGCCTCCTAAGTGCTGGGATTACAGGTGTGTGCCATTATGCCCAGCTTTATGTGGTGCTGGGGAATAGAACTCAGAGCCTTGAGATTCCTAGGCAAGCATTTCAATCACTGAGCTAATAATCTTCCAGCCCCAGAAAGCAATCTTAAGTAAGAGTAGAAAGCTGTTACATGAAACGTTCATTTTAGTTATTTATGTGTATATGTATGGTTGGTTACCATGTAATATCAATTTCTTACTCTGGTTTAAGATTTTTATAAATTTGTGGGCAGCATATCTCAGTGGTTAGAGCACTTGCCTGGCAAATGCAAGGCCCTGAATTTGAATCTCCAGCACCACATAAACTGGGTGGGGTAACACATGCCTGTAACTTCAGCACTTGGAAGTCTGAGACAGGATTCCCGTGAGTTCATGGACACCCTAGGCTACATACTGACTTCAGGACCAGTCGGAAATATAGTAAAAGACCCTGTCTCAAAAAATAAATAGGGCTGAAGAAATGTCAGTGGTCAAAGCTCTTGCCTAGCAAGCGGAAGGCCATGAGTTCGATCCAACAGCACCATATAAAGGCAGGTATGATGGCACATGCCTGTAATCTCAGCACTTAGGAAGGTGAAGCAGGAGAATTGCTATGAGTCCAAGGCCAGCCTGGGCTTCATAGTGAGTTCAGGACCAGCCTGGGCTACAGAACAAGACCCTGTCTCAAAAATAAACAAACAAATAGATTAATTTAAAAAAGATTTAAGCCAGATGTGGTGGAACATGTCCTTAATTCCACTTAGGAGGCCAAGGTAGAAGGATTGTGGTGAGTTTGAGAACAGCCTGGGCTACACAGCAAGACCCTGTCTCAAACAAAGCAAAACAAAAACAATTTAATCAAATTAAATATTTCATTAAATCTGCACGAAGCTGGAGGAACAGCTCAGCAGTTAAAGCTCTTGTTTAACTGCTGTGCCATTTCTCAAAACCCTGAGATCTGTTCCCCAGCATCACATACACCAGGCATGGTAGTGCACATCTACATGCAATCCCAGTACTTGGAAGGCAGAGCCATGATTGCTGTGTGTTAGAGGTCAGCCTGGAATACACAGTGAGTTCAGGACCAGCTTGGACTACAGAGCAAGACACTGCCTCAATCAAAAAGAAATCTGAATAAAAGTCAATTGGAGCAGATTTTTTCTTTTTATTTATATATTTATGTATTTATTTAAGATACAGTCTTGTTCTGCACTCCAGGTTGGTCTTGAACTTACTATGTAGCCCAGACTGGCCTCGAACTCACAGCAACTCTCCTCAGCCTTCCAAGTGCTGGGATCCAAGGCATGTACTGTCACACATGGGGAATGAAACTCAGGGTCTTGAGCTTGCTAGGCAAGCGCTCTAACCACTGAGCTACTCCCTACCCCCCAGATGCTTTTTCACTTTTGCTCAACTGGATCTACCAGGATTAATGTGTTGAAAATAGAAGTATCTTCCTCTGAACATAATCAAGTATATATTTAAAGTAAGACAATTTTAATCAAATTCACAGGCAGATTATGGGGCTCTATCCAACTCCTCTTACTGCAATCTACCAAAACTGTGGTATTGCTGTGCTTCATGAAGTTTTAGAATAATTTTATTTGATGCACATTTTGTATGGTCATGAAATGATATGGTCTGTTTAAAAGTATGTTTTATGAAAACTATTTCCTTTCTTATATTAGCTCTTGAAAGCATTGGACAGCAAAAATTTTAGTTACTTATTTTCCATATTTCTAGCTTTAAAATTTTCTTTGGTGGTTGGAGGAATGGCTCAGTGGTAAAACACTTGCCTATCAAGCCCAAAACCTTAGGTTCAATTCCCCTGTACCACATATGCCGGGTGTGGTGGTGCATGCCTCTAATCCCCGCACTGAGGAGGCTGAGGCAGGACTGCTGTGTGTTCGAGGCCAGCCTGGGCTACACGATGATTTCAGGACCAGACTGGACTAAAGAGTGAGACCCTGTCAAAAATTTTTTTTTCCTTTGTATTGGTGATTGAAAAATTTTTTTCACGTGTGCTTCAAATTAGTTATACTTGGGCCAGGGGCATAGCTCAGCAGTTAAGAGAGCTTCTGCAGCAAGGCAAGGCCCTGGGTTCAATTCCGCAACACCACATAACCTGAGTGTGGGAGCACATGTCTATAATTCCAGCCCTGGGGTGGCTGAGGCAGGAGAATTGCCATGAGTTTGGGGTCAGCATAGGCCACATGGTGAGTTCTGGGCCAGTCTGGGCTACCAAAAAAGACCATGACTCAATTAAAAAAATAAGTTTTATTTATCTCAAATATATTCAATAAGTATTAAAAAGTCTACATCTTCTCTAGTTCTGTAGTATTTTTTTTTTTTTTTGAGACAGTCTTGCTCTATAGTCCAGGCTGGTTCTGATCTCACTATGTAACCCAGGCTGGCCTCAAACTCGCAGTAATCAACTTGCCTCAGCCTCCATAGTGCTGGGATTACAGGCTTGCACAACCATGCCCATTTTGTGTGGCACTGGGGAATCAACTCAGGGGCTTACTTGCTAGGCAAGTACTTTAACTGCAGAACTGTACCCACAAGCCCCACCCTGCCCAACACCCCACCCTGTTCCACCTTTGGTCTTATTTTTTATTTTGAAACAGGATCTCAATAAATTGGGACAATAAACTGTCTCAATAAACTAAGCAGGCCCAATGGCACAGGCTTGCAACCCAGCACTTTGGGAGTCTGAGGCAGAAGGCTCTCAATTTAGCCACTTATCGAGACTCTGTCTCAGGAAAAAAACACTAAAAAAATAAAAATGGGCTGGGGATGAAGTCTTAGAGAGAAGGCCCTGTGTTAATCCTCAGTACTTCAGGGGGAAATAAAAGCTGTCCTCAAATTTGAGATCCGCTTGCCTTACTAGCGATTGGACCCAGGTCCTTCACACTCTGAGCTACATCTCTGTTCTGATAGGATCTCTGCCTACCTGGGAGTGCCACCACAATCAGCTCGATTTAGAGATTTGTTTGTTCACTCATTCTTTCATTGAGAAAGGGCCTTGCTCTGAAGTTCCAGCTCATACTAAACTAACTGTGGAACCCAGGCTGGTCTTGAACTCATGACAATCCTGCCTCAGCCTCCAGGGTGCTAGAATTATAGGCGTACAACACCACACCCAGTTTATGTAGTGCTGGGGAATCCAATTCAGGGCCTTGAGCTTTTTAGGCAAGAGCTTTAACTGCTGAGATATGCCTCCAGCCCATCCCCCTTTTAAGATTTGTTATTTAGGTATGGTATTGGGGATTAGGTCCAGAACCTTCACATTGAGCTACATCCCCCAAGCCTATTTGAGATAGGGTCATGCAGTCCATGCTGACCCTGAACTCATTATGTAGCCTAGGCTGGCCTTAAACTCATGGCAAACCTTCTGCCTCAGCCTCCCAAGTACTTACTGTAATAACAGGTGCATACCACCCTGCTAAGATTGGTTTAGAAAACCTCAATTCAGTTTTTAGCATTTCTACAATTGGATATTTTTATAAAATGAGATAAACAAAGTAGCAGAAATTGTTTTTGCCTGTAGAAAGGCTAAGGAATGCAGAAAAAGATTTTTAAAGAATGCAGAGAAAGCTTTTTGAAGAATACAGAAAAGATTGAACCCAAGGCCTCTGCATTGAGCTACATCCCCAATCCTTGTCACTTCTTGAGACAGTGTCTCACTAAATCACCCTGGCTGGCAGGAATTTGTGATCCTCCTGTTTCAGCCTCATGGAGTCCTGGAATTACAGGTATGTACCATCATGATGCTTGGCTATGAAGGTTGGTCATTTCTTTTTTCTTTCTTTCTCTTTCTGCAGTACTGACAATTGAATACAGATCCTTGGCTCTGAGCTACAGCCCCAGCAGCCAGCCTGTCTTTCTTTCCTTTTTCTTTTTCTTTTCTTTTCTTTCTTTCTTTTTTTTTTTTTTTTGTTCTTTGTCTTACTATGTAGCCCATGCTGGCCTCAAACTTGTGATCCTTTACCTCAACTTCTGGAGTGCCGAGAGTATAGGTGTCTCTGTAGATCCTGGCTAAACACAAAAACAAAACCACCAGGCATGTGGTATACGCCTGTTATCTTCTGTGCTCTTGGAGGCTGAGGCAAGAGGATTGCCAATTTGATCCCAAATCCTAGCCTGGGCAATTTAGCAAGACTCTGAAAAAGGTTGGAGACATAGGGCAATATGAAGGTGCTGGGTTTAATTTCTACTAAGAACAGTGGAGAAAAAGCAAACTATAGTTCTGAAGGTTCACCATGACATGGTCAAGTGTTGTCAGATGCCATTAAGAGTGGCTGCTAAGGTAGGGATGATTGGTCAGTGGCTGCTAAGGTAGGGATGATTGGTCAGTCTGAGCTACATAGTGAGTTCAGTACCAGCTTGGACTACAAAGAAAGAGGGTCTCAAAAAAAAAAAAAAACACTAATACTTTTTTTTTGCGATGGTTAACATTTTCACTTGTTAATGTTTTTTTTTTTTTTAATTTTGTTTTGAGACAGGGTCTTACTCTATAGTCCAGCCTGGTCCTGAACTTACATGTAGCTCAGGCTGGCCTCAAACACATGGCACTCCTCCTGCCTCGGCTTCCTCAGTGCTGGGATTACAGACATGCACACCGTGCCTTGCTTATGTGATGTTGGGAATCGAACTAAGGGCCTTGTGCTTGCTGGGCAAGTACTCTAACTGCTCAACTATACCTCCAGCCCCAGTGATGTATTTTAAATCTGTGAGTAATATAAATTTATTTGGTTATGGTACTAGAAGTTGAGAAAAGCCCTAGATTTGGTCAAGCACCAGGTGAGCGCTTTCGTGCTGCTAAATCCCACAGCAGTAGAATGAAAAGCAAAGCAGCCTGTCTGGGAGTAGAAGCTGATAATATTGAAAAAGTGTGATCCTGTGCCTCATGCCTGACACGGCGGCACTGAGGGGTTCACCTGTCCAAAGGAAAAATGAAACTTTTTTTTTTTTTTTTAAACAGGGTCTCACCCTGTAGTCCAGGCTGGTTCTGAAGTCACTCTGTAACCCAGGCTGACCTGGAACTCACAGGCAATCATCCTGTCTAGGTCTCCCAAGGGCTGGGATCACAGGCGGATATCACCATAGCCGGCTAGCGAGCGGTGCTGAGGAATCAGACTAAGAAAGTTTCAGGGTCTACGCTTGCTAGGCAAGCACTCTAACTGCTACGCTATTTCTCCAGTCCCCACCCGCCTCCCAAAAGGAAGCTTTTAATAATCACCTTGCGAGCGGGGTATGGTGGTACATGCCTGTAATCCTAGCGCTCAGAAGGCAGTAGAGAGAGGATTGTGCGAAGTTCAAGGCTAGCCAGGGCTACGTAATGAGCTCGTGAGGAGCCCACGTTGGGCTCTGACTTTGCATTCCTCTTGCCTCGGTTTCCCAACATGCTGGGATTATCAGCCTGTGCTTTTAATAAAGTTTTTTTTTTTTTTTTGAGACGGTCTCGCCCTTTAAACTCAGGCTGATCCTGAACTCACTATGTAGCCCAGGCTAGCTTTGGACGTGGCAATCCTCCTGCCTCAGCCTCCTGGGTGCTGGGACTACAGCTGTGCGAGGTTTTTTTTTGTTTGCTTGTTTGTTTTTGTTTTTGAGGCAGGGTCTCATTCTACTGGTCCAGGCTACTAGTTAGTTCTGAGCTCACTGATAACCTAGGCTAGCCTTGGGACTCATGGCGATCTTCTTGCCTCAGCCTCCGCAGTACAGAGATTACAGGCATTGTGCCACCACGTTGGTGCTGGGGAATCCGGCTAAGAAAATTTTCTCTATGACAATAGTAATACAAGCATAACACACACACAATAGCTCCAAAGGCCTTGATGTGGGAAAAAAGTTTTAGTACTAAATTGTTAAACATTCAAAACGTCTGTGTCCTAATGCTTTCAGAGTTGGGGTAGGTTCTGATAAATAGCAGATGGCTCTGTTTTGATTCTATTTGCCAAACTTGGAATGTATCATAGTAGGGAAAATTGTGATCTCCCATGCTGTTGAGTTCTATGGGCTACTTAAAATAATGGGCATTAACCTAAACTCTGCTCTAGGTCGTGAACACAGCTATCTTCTAAATTATATTGAAAATACTTAACTTGACTCTTGTTTTTTGAGACAAGATCTTGTTCTGTAGCCCAGGCAGATACTGAACTCACCATGTAGCCCTCCTGGCTGGCCTCAAACTCAGGGCAACCCTGCCTGAGCCTCCAGAGAGCTGGGAGTACAGGCATTCACCACCATACCTCACTTATATCATGCTGCGGAGTAACACTAGGGCTCTGTGCTTGCTAGGCCTGCACTCTTAATTGTAGAGCTATCTGCCAATACTGATTTATTATTTTTTTCTATTTCTTTTTATGATAGAAATCTGGCCTCAGGGCCTTGGAATGCTAGGCAGTCACTGTACCACTGAGCTAATCCCAGACCTTTCCTTTTCTTTCCTTTTCCCCTTCTTTTTAAAATTTTTTTGAGGCTATGTGTTAGTTTGGTTTTTCTTTCAAAGGCAAAATTTACAGATTCTATAACAAAAGGGTCTATTAGGAAGGCTTACTAGTCTGAGGAGAGACAGTCCAAGGTGGCTGCTCAGCACGAAGTAGATCTCCGGGATGGGACTGCAGGGCAGCGGGTGAGGAGAGAGTCGGCAGCAGATACTGGTTGTTCCAGGAACAATGGCGAAGACTAGAGCCTGAATATTGGCGACTGAAGAGCACCAATGGACAGACAGGCACAAGACTAGAGCGAATCTGTGCTCAAAATCTGGCGTGTGTAGCAAGACGGCGCCAACAGACAATTGCGAAGAGGAGAGCTTTCCCAGAACAAACAGCTGTAACAGGCGGCTGCCTTCCTTCCTTTCATACTGTCGGGAGTTCCGGTTGGAACTCCCACTTCCGGTGGGTGCTCTTCCCTTATTGGCTGGCCGACAAGTCACTCACACTCTAATCCAGGTTTGTTCTCAATTTGCAATCTAGGTGTGGTTCCCAAACCTTAATCCGTGTATTGTTCTTGATTCCCTCAAATTGATAAAATCTCCTCAGTAGTCACAGGCAGGTTCTCCCTTTTGTTTCAGGCTGGTCCTGAACTAAGCAATCCAGATGAGCCTCGAACTCAGGCCATCCTCCTGCTTCAGCTTCCTGAAGGTTGGTATTACAGGTGTGTGCCACCACTCACACTGCTAATCTGCATGGTGCCAAACAGTCAAACACAGGGCCTTTGCTTGTGCTGGACAAGCGCTCTGAGTTATGCCCCATCCCTACAATATACACATTTTGTAGCACAGAATTGAATGCTAATGTACATCCCTAGCACTTTTTATTTTTGCAGTAGGGTTTTCTTGAATTGATTGACTCCTGCCTCAAACTCCCAGTAGCAGTATCTGGGACTTCAGATATTTACTTTAGAGGTTTACATAGTAGCAGTATCTGAAGTCCCAGACACTGCTACTACGTAAACCTCTGAATTTTATTGTCTTACTTTTTGAGATAGAGGCTTACTCTAATAGTCCAGACTGGTCCTGAGCTCATTATGTAGCCCAAGCTGTTCTCAAATCACAGCAATCCTCCTGTCTCAGCCTCTCCAGTGCTGACATAAGAGGCCTGCGCCACCATACTTAGCTAGTATGTGGTGCTAGGTAGCTGAACTTAGGCATTGTGCTTGCTAGTCAAGTGCTCTACCCGCTGTGCTCTTTCTCCAGACTGAAGCTTTGAATTTTAATAATTAAATTTTTGCAGTACTGGAAATTTAATTCAGGGCCTTCATATTGAACTACACTCCCAAGCCTTTATACATTTTTTGAGTCTCATTAAGTCCCCAAATTGCTCAAGCTGGGCTGGAACCTCAGTCTCCTAAAGAGTGCTGGGATTACAGCTGTGTGCCACCACACGCAGGTTTAACTTGTAAATAGCTAAAAAGGTAACAGGTGGGGAAGAAGGCCTGGCTAACCTGAGTGAAAAAGGCCTGGAACCGGAATTTGGATCGCGGCGGCTTGACATAGAAAAAAAAAAGGGCGAAAAATCTGGAGTACTCAATACTATGTACTTTTTGGGGGGTCCCCTTTTCTCTGGAAAGGTGGCCTCAGAGGCCTGTTGGAGCCCAAAAAGTTGCTCTTCCCCCAGTCAGGAAGCCACCTGAGGGCCGCCAGTGGCAGGAGAAGTTTAAGGGCGCGGGATGCCGGTGCACACGGGCGCGGAAACGTACGGGGCCCGGGCAGCTCTGTCCCGGCAGCCAGCGGCGCTAACCCGGCAGGGCGGCCCAGCGGCGGGCACCAGTGGGCGGGGACCCAAGGGCGGGTCAGCGGGGTTCCGCGATTGTGTCGGGAGGCCGAGAGGGCCGGTGGCGGCGGGCGCAGCGCCCCGCGCGATGCAAGGAGCTGAGGGATCCCGCCGGGAGAGCTGACACCCCGCAGCGAGCCCCCGGCGCCGCGGGCTGCGGGGCGGGGAATCCCAGTCTCCGCCCAGTTCCCCGCCCCTCCCCCGCCTGCTCGTCGCCCCTCCCCCCTCCTCCCCTCTGGTTGGAAAGTTTCTAGAATCTCTTCCCAGCGGCCTTTGCGGTTCCAACATGGCGGAGCTGACGGTGGAGGTTCGCGGCTCCAACGGGGCTTTCTACAAGGTATTGGCCCTTGTGTCGCGCTGCCCGGGGTTCCAGGGGCCGGAACAGGTTTGGAAGGGGGTTGGGGGCCCGGGAGAGCGAGCTTCGGGGTCGGAGGGGCGGCCGGGCCCTAAGCAGAGGCCGCAGGCTTCTTGGCTTCTCCCCCCTCAGCCCCGCGGTTTAACGGTCTCGGGGGCCCCGGCTCCGTTATGTTTTGAGACAGCACGTCGGACACCTCTTGCTTTCCCCCCCCGTTGGTAAGCCCTCTTCTCGGCTGCTGGGGAGGACGGCGGCGGGCCTGTCGGGGCCGCGCGGCGGCCGCGGGGCGCGGGCAGCGTCCGGGCGTAGGCCCGACGCCCAGGCGGGGAGCCGCGGAGCCGGCGGTGGGATTGTGCGGTCGCGCCTGCTTCCCCGCCCCGCGGCCCCGGCTCCCACCGCGGGCGGCGCCCCTCGGGGGGCGCCTCGTGGAATCCTAGGAATTCACCTTGGCATTGTTAGGGCTCGGGGCTCGCCGATCTTGAAGGGTAAGAGGGGGTACGGGACCGAGGATGACATAGTCCAGGCAAGGAAAGTAGAAAACCTTGGAATGTGGCGGTTCGAAGTCACATTGCGGCCCAGGAAATTGGGCGGCGCCTTAACCTCAGGGAAGGCCAGAGTTCGAAAGTCAGATTTAAAATGGGAATTAAATATGGGAGACAGGTGTGGAGCTGACTGCTTGATTTATATATTACCCCATCAGATGTGATTTTTATTTTTTTTTCCTACGAGTTTTTTTTTTTGTGTGTGTGTGTGTGTGTGTGTGTGTGTGTGTGTGTGTGTGTGTGTGGTGTTTGTTTCCTTTGGAAGATGTGTTACTGTGGAATTAATCACCCTGGAAGGATTCTAGAATACAGGAATGTGTTTAGGGGCTTCCATCGTGAAGGGGGGAAATCACATAAATGAAAATGAAATCCTAACAGTTAATTTTGGCCGATGTAACGGTCTCTTTTCCGATTCTTTCCTCCCAAAGTATGTCAGGATGTTACAAGATCAATAGGAAATCTCTCCAGCTGTTGTCTGTCAGTCAATCTCACTAAGCCAGCATCTCAAATGTTTGAGAGTCTTGTCTATTTTTATGAAAGGGCTTCTGATACAAGAAAGTTGTGAATACACAGAACGATTTCTCACAGGTTTTCATTCCAGTGTATCCTTTGTTCTATGGGATTTTATTTAGTTATCAGGACTTAATATTTTCCAGCGTTTTGTTTTTCCTTAGTTGGCTGGTGAGCCCTGGATTTGGTCCATCAAATTGTAATAGTGTAGTGGGAAAACACAATTTTCACAGTATGAAGGATTCTCTTGAGCCTTTTATAACTTTAAAAAATCCTGCCAGTTGGAAAATTTTTAGTGACACCTATGAATGTGTAACTTAGTTTCCTTAACATTTCTAGGTTTAAAACTTGGTGTCAGACGATGTAAATGAATCCGGAATAGATACTTAACATTACATTGACTTCTCTTGTTGCAATTTAGTGGTTGCCTTCCCTGAAAGATTGCAGGTGATACCATTAGCTGGGGCACAAGAATGGACTTAACCAAACTTTTCCTGTCTAGGAAAAAGTTAATTATTTTGTATTATGAATCTTCCACCCTCTTGGAAAAGTTTGTTTTATTTGATTTTTTTTTTTTTTTTTGGAGACAGAGTCTTATCCCTGTTGTATGGGCTGGTCCTGACTCATGTAGCCCAGGTTGGTCTTGAACTCATGAGAATCCTCTTGCCTTAGTCTTCTAAGTGACTCACCACCATGCCTGGCTAATGTGCTGTTGGGGAAATCGAGCTCAGCCTTGCACTCCAGCCTTGTGATTCTTATGTAATAGAAGAATACATTTTTTCCTTGTATATTGTAAATATACAAGAGAGAATGGTTATTTCCTTCAACAGATTACTTTGCACCAGTTACAGATAGGGAACTTTTCTTCTCCCACAGGCCATTTGGATATTTATGACACCTTTGGCAGACCATACACAATTATCAAATGAAAAATTAGACTTCTAGCAGGACATGGTGGCACATGCCTGAAATTCCAGCACTTTGGAGACTGAGGCAGGAGTATTTTTAGATTTGAGCTCGGCTTGGGAAATTTAGCAACTTAGTGAAACCCTGTCTTAAAATCAAAAATGAAAAGTGGGCCAGGGGTGTAGCTCACTGTAAATGTCCAGGGTTCAATTCTCAGTATTCAAAAAAACGCGCCACTATCAACAAAAAAATCCAAAAAACTTCCCCCCAAAATCCCTAAACCTGGGCTGGTGGAATGCTAAGTTCAGTTCCCCAGCACCACATAAACTGGGCGTGGTGGTGCACATCTGTAATCCCAGCACTCTATTGCCATTAGTGTAAGACATCCTGGGCTCCATTGTAAATTCAGGACCAACTTGGAGTGCAGAGCGAGTCCTATCTCAAAAAAAAAAAAAAAAAATAAGGACTGAGGGTGTAGCTCTGGGTTCAAGCCCTATGATTGAAAAAAAAAATAAAAAAGCCTGCTGTGCTTGGCAAAACAACCGAACTCGGGCTAGAGGAATGGCTCAGTGGTGAAAGCTCAGGTTGATTCCCTAGCATCACATAGTGCCGGGCATGGTAGCACTTGCCTGTAATCCCACCACTCAGGAGGCTGAGGCTGGAGAATTGGTGTGAGTCCAAGAGCAGCCTGGGCTACTGAAGTGAGACCCTGTCTCAAAAAAAAAAAAAAAAAAAAAAAAAAACCCTATTGTGGTTGCCTTGGCTGAGCCATAATCCTAAGTAATTTGAAAACCACTTATTTTTTAAGCAAATATTACTACATCAGTAATAAGCTTTACAAAGTATTTTTCACTTGTGATAATCAAAGTGTAAAGATTGATATTTTGGTTTCCTAGTTGTTTTTTCCCTAATCAAGCCACAACAAATCCATATCTCCATATTGGAAGCCTTGAATGTTTGTTCTTATTGTTTTATTTATTTATTTATTTGAGATAGGCTCTCGTTCTGGAGCCCTGGCTTGTTGCCACCACACTGGTTATGTGATGTTAGGGCTATGCACCCAGGCCGAGTATTTATCATTGATTTCTTTTTATAACCTACTTGATTTGCTGGTTGGTTCTATTTAGAGTGACTCCATGACTCCATTACTCATTTTACTTTACAAAGTGAAGTGTAGTGGTTTAGCAAAGGTTTGGAAGGATGTGTTTAACATTCTTGAGGGGCTGGGACTGGAGATTAAATTTAGGACCTTCACACTGAGCTGTGTCCCCAGCCCACCACTTTTTTTCTTGAGAAGGAGTCTCTAGTTTTCACTGGTCCTGAATGCTCTCCGAATTCACTGTGTAGCCCAGGCTGGCCTTGAACTCATAAGTTGTCCTGCCTCACCCTCCTGTGTGCACTACCACACCCAGTTTATGTGGTCCTGGGGAATTAAACTCAGGCACTTAGCGCTTGACACTTGAACCACAGAAGTATTCTTCCAGTGCACCCCCTCCCACCTGCCCTTTTTTTTTTGAGACACGTCTTACTCAGGTTGGTCCAGTACTTGGTTTGGAGCCCAGGCTGGCCTTGAACTTACTGCAATCGTCAGCCTCTTGAGTGCTGGGATTACAGACGTGCACCACCATGCCCAGTTTACGTGGTGCCAGGGAATCAATCTCAGGGCCTTGAGTTTTCCAGGCAAGTGCTTTGAACCTTTGAACTCCTGAGCTATTCTCCAGCACTACCCCCACCCCACCTGGCCCCTCTTTTGAGGCTGGGTCTCTGTAGTCCTCACTGGTCCTGAACTCACTCTGTAGCCCAAGCAGGCCTCTAACACAGCAGTTTTGCTGCCTCAGTTTCTCTAGTGCTGGGATTACAGGCTCGCCGCCACCGTACTCTGGTTATGTGATGCTGGTTCTGTGAAGCCAGCCTGAGTATTTATCATTGATTTCTCTTTATAACCTACATATTTGCTGCTTGGTTCTGCTTAAGCAATGACTCCATTACTCACTTTATAAAGTGATTTGTAATGGTTTAGCAAAGGTTGGGAAGGAAGGATTTAACATTCTTGAGGGGCAAGGACTGGAGATTAAATTTAGGACCTTCACACTGAGCTGTATCCCCAGCCCCCCCACTTTTTTCTTGAGAGGGAGTCTAGTTTTTGCTGGTCCTGAACTTACTATGCAGCCCAGGCTGGCCTCGAACTTAGCAGTCGTCCTGCCTTGGCTTCCTGAGTGCTGCTAGTCCTGCTTTATGTCTTCAGAATTCCAGAAGAATGAGCATGAAGAATGAGTCCTGCATTTGGAGTGAATGAGAATCTGAATACATACTGCAGCATACTGTTAGCTGCCTGTGAACCACTGAACAAATAAATTTGAGTCAATTTTCATTTGTGTAAAATGAGTTTAAAGTAGTTCTGAAGTTCCCAAGTTTTATCTAGTGAAGCTGCCCACTTGGAAACAATAGGCTTAATGCGGAAGCAATTTATTATTTTTAGCCATTCAGGTTTTTAAAATGAGAATAGTTTTTATGTAG